>JANHFX010022239.1:0-66191 GCA_027560015.1 Chloroceryle amazona
GCCTTTGGTATAATCCCCCAATGTCTTAAGAAATATATAATCCACAAGTGTGCTTGCTTTGCTTTAGGCTATTTTTTTCCTTGGGAGGCTATAGCACTAGTGATTCAGATTCAGGGTGATGTTGCAAAGGCTTCTGAGATAAAAGCTGCCGGATCTTGTGTACCACACTGGGGGTGTAGGAGAGTGAAAGGCAACACTTGCAGGGAGGAGTGGATGGGGCAGGTGACCCCAAACTGACCAACGAGGTATTTCATCCCATATGCATCATATTCACTATAAAGCAGAGGGATCTAGAGTGTCTATAGTTTTTGTTTGCTTGCTAGTTTAGTTTTTGCTTGCTAGCTTGCTTGCTTGCTCGCTCACCCTCTCTCTGGGGGCTCCTGGGCTCTACTGCCCTCTTGGACCGCTTTGCCAACTTCACTCAACTTGGTTCAGGTCCTCTTGCAGTTCCTTTATTGAAGCATCCAAGGAGGACTCTGTCCGTTTTGCCTTCGATCCCAATCAGTGTGTTCCTGAATCCAGTACCAGAATCCAGCTCTTGAACACAGCTCCCGTCTTCTTCAGGGCCCAGTCTGGGACTGCTCTGGTGCCTGCTCCACAGCATCATTGGTGACACTGATGTAATTACCATCAGGGGGGCTGGGTTCAATACTGGTTTTGTAGATATTTGTACATATTTTATTTTTATTATTATTATTCTCATTAAAGCTGTTCTAGTTTCCTTTTAATCACTAAGTCTCTCTCTCTTATTCCCTTTCTCTTCCCCTTTGGGGAGGGAGGGGGGTTAACAGAGAGCATCTGTTATTGGTCTAAGGGGCCTCCCTGACCCTAAACGGTAAAACTAGAGAATCCCTTGACTGAGGCATTTTTATACCCTTCCTTATTATCTGCATCTAGCAATCTGGAGCACAATTAAGAATAAAAGAAACATACAAGACCACAGCTAAGGAATTTATTTTCAGGAACATATTTTTTCCTTTTTTTTTTTTTCTAAAGTGGTAAAAGCCATAGCTCCTTTTGAATGCAGAACCACTTGTACCTATGGAGAGAGGGAAACTTTATGAAGAGGAGCCAGCAAGATCATAGAATCATAGAATCACAAAATGTCAAGGGCTGGAAAGGACCTCGAAAGATCATCCAGTCCAACCCCCTGCCAGAGCAGGATCACCTACACTAGGTCGCACAGGAACACATCCAGGTGCGTCTTGAACATCTCCAGAGAGGGAGACCCCACAGCCCCCCTGGGCAGCCTGTTCCAGTGTCCTTAACTGGACAGTTTCATTTGAAAAGTAACAAAACCATAAGCAGAGGCTAGAAAATCCTAGATGGATGAAAGATAAAATGTGGGCTGAGAGGATATGTCTGAAAACAGATTTCAGAGTGGCATTTACAATGTTGTACTAATAAACTTTGATGCAGGCCTGCCTTTGTGTAGATTTCAGACTATGATTTTACAGGGGAGAACCTTTTTTTCTAAACCTAGTGTGAGGACAAAGAATGCTATGGAGCTTGGCTAGGTAGTGTTGTCGCCACGGTTACCTGCTTTGTTTCAGCTAAAGTCTATGTGGCTTTATTCATTTTGGGACTTAAACATCCCATTATCCTTTTTGCCACCAAAAGGAGCACAATGAAAATGTTTGATATCCCTTTTTGGTTTCTTTATCAGCACAGTGACCATAAACAGGTGATTTGAGAGGATATGTGCTCATGATGACAGCCTGTTGTTTACCCTAACATTGGCCAAAAAAATTCCCCAGGAACTGGCAACTTGAGAAGCCATGGTGAGCCCTCAGGCCACCTCAGAAGAGAAACGCAGGGCTTGTATTAAGTGAGGACATTAAGTCAGAAAGTTCATGGAAGAAATTAATTAGCTATTCATATAAACTATAGAGATTGTGAAGTAATAAGAAGTAGTCAGTGTGGAGTTGTCAGGGTAAATCACACCAACATGACTAACTTTTCCTTTGGTAGGATAGCTTCCCTAGTGCATAGAAGGGGGAACTTCAGACTAAATTTTAGTGCTTTCAGAGGCCTAGGTAAAAACAGTCTACATGAAATCCTCATAAAGTTCATGCTGACTGCAAAAGTAATTAATTGAGCAGTTCTCAGATACTTTTAGTACATTTCATATGGGTTCCTGTGCAAGAGTCTAACTAATATTTAAAGCAATTACTTGAATTCATGGGTGATATTGAACTGTGAGGTGACACTGAACTGTGAGGTGACACCACATTCATAATTCAAGCTGAATTTAAGAAACTAAGAATTACCCTGCAATCAGTAGTATTCAGTAGATAAAATGTAAGGTGAAAATACCATGCCTAGGGGAAACTGAACACTGTGTTGCAAAATGTACAATTTAGGAATAAGCAGAAATACTGCATCTGGAGCAATAATAGCAGTATATGACCTGAATATCCATCAGTAATGAAATGATAATGGAGCAAAATTGTCCTTTTATAATGCGTAAAACACCAAGGGAATATCTAAGGCATAAAATGCAGTTATTATCCTCTGTCAGTAATGGTGTGGTCTCAAGCATTGAACTGTGGGCAATTCTAGCAGTGTGGTCTAATCCTTATTTTTAAAAAAAAGAAAAAAAAAAAAGAAAAAAGGAAGGAATCAATGGGAAATTAATAGAACTGGTCATAGGTCTTATTAAAAATAAATAAATAAATAAATAAATATCTTTATGTAATTAGAAAAGAGAAGGTTGAGGTGGAATTACACTATCCAAGTTGGTAGACAACTGTTGACGGGTCCTCAGAAGGCAGGATGAAATGCAATGACTTAAAGTGACAGAGATACAGTTTATCATAGAATGGTTTGGATTGGAAGGGACCTTTAAAGGTCATCTAGTCCAACCTTCTTGCAGTGAACACGAACATCTTCATCTAGATCAGGTTGTCCAAAGCCCCAGCCAACCTTATCTTGAATGTTTCCAGGGATAGGGTTTCTAGCCTGGGCAACTGTTTATTTCAGGGAAAACATTTTAACTACTAAGAAGATTAACCAATGATACAAATAATCCAGAAATGTCTGAGATTCTACTCTTTCTGAGTAAGCTTTGCCACTCTTTGTGAGCAGGGATCTAAATGTCCTTTATCTCACTCAGCAAGATTTTTACTTACTACGGTCTCTTCTTCTCTTCTTAACTATCCTTATATTTCCTCATATTTATACAAATAATGTAGAAATAATTTCTCTATTAATTTTTAAATTTTTATTTATAGGACATTTGGGGGGGGGCACCATAATCCTTCATATTATATTCATTATTCTAACTTTAGCATTTAATTTTCAAGGGAAGATTCAGCCTTCATGTCTGTGTAGGTAAAAGTCATATATTTCTATTTCAGATGTTCTTTGTATGGATTCAAGTTATTTCTAGTAGAGAGTTTCTCTAGTAACATTTAAGTGTGACAGAAGGATTTGGAGAACCATAAAACAACTCTCTCTTCTCTCACACAGCTTGCCAAGGAAATATGAACTGCACATTTTAGTGTGCAGAAAACTCTCTTTTGTGTTGGATCGACAGATACATTCAACCCAAGTCTCTCTATCCAGTGGAAGAGTTTGCTGTTCTCAGAAGAAACAGAATGGCTTCTGTAAATCATGTTATCCTGGAAGTCATGCTTCTAGAAGTCAGATACTATAAAGCAAATATGAGTTAGGAGAGTGTATCAAAACCTAAAAGACATCACCAAGTTTACTGAGAAAATTAAAAACTGGAAAATATATAGACACCTTGTCCATTGATGAAGACTGTCTTTAGGTGTGACAGTTCCCACTGGAGCTGCCTTCCAGCCAGCAGCACTAGAAGCAGAGCTAGGTGACTGACTCTTCCCCTGTCTGGGGATCCCCTGTGGGTGTCTCAGAACTGAGAATCTCTATCCTGGCTGACCTCCATCAATCTTGTCTTCCCAAGACCCTAAGTCCTTCATGTTTCATACTGTACAGCAGACAAGGGATTTCAGACTCTTGACATGACTAGTCAGTTCTTGAGAGCAAAGACACACATACATTAGTGCTGTAGGTTTGTTTCCTAGATTACTCCTTTCCTCTGCTGTAGAGAGATTTGACCTCCTTACCCTTTCTCCCTCACTGTTTTTATAGAAAATGACTGGGTTATAACTCACTCTGGCCAATTACTTTATTAAGCTCTTTATTTCCAATATTTTACAAGTGCACTGACACAAGACTAAAAGCATGTACACAGGTAAAATTCTTTTGATTTGATTTACTCTTTAGAATATAAAAAGTCTAACTGTGTAGTACAGCAGAAAAAAAGTTTTCTCAGCAGGGTGTAAGGACCTCAGTGCCAGTTCCTGTTGCCATTTGTGTGTCAAGTGTTTTAAGGGCTAAGCACCTATTGTCTGGTCACAAAATGGATAGCACTGGAGACGGAAATTAGTTTGTTTTTGCTTTAAATTGTTAGGCATTAAAATAATGCACCAATTCTTTGTTGATGTGCTCTTACCACCTTTGCTAGGTAACCAGATGTGCACTGGAACAACAAAAAACACTTTCAGATTGGTTTTGATGTTAAGTTTAAAAAAACCCACAAGAAACAAACAATTCTCATAAGACACTGGCTATCTATTTGTTCTGCTCAAGAATTTATTTTTAAAATGCATTTTTTGTGTGGAGAGCATATTTTTAATTTGACACTGTGTGTAACTCATGGTTTAAAGCAAGTCTTTAGCCTTTTTAGCAATCCTAAAAGCTGTCCTATCCCATTATCTTTCTGTCATTTGTCGGATATCATGCATAATTTTTCAGCATGTTTCATATAATAAAAAGGAGATCTGTAAAAAGGCAAGTTTGAACCAAGTTTTGATAGCTTGACATTTCTACCTTAATCAAATGTCAATTTTCTGATCTGGCCCACTGCTGGATACCTCTCTAAAGCCTCCTGTTGGTTTTAATGAGATAGAGATCCACTTCTTGCACATAACAAATATAGACAATTCCAACTCAGTGTCAGACATTTTATTATAATCTCACAGTAGCTGCCATTTGTTACAAACCAAAGTTTATCTCACAGGGTGCTGTTTTACCTGAGCACCTAAGATGGAAATAGAATTTATATCGTGAAAATTCTTAGATATAATATAAAATATATGCATCCCACTCAGAATTAATTGTATGACAGGTATTTTGAGCCTTAGGGTAAAGGTATTAATGCAAAATTTAAACACACAGTCATTTAGGTACTAAAACCCACAAAGTTCTGATTATCTGAATTTCTTTCAGAGGTTTACTCAGTTTATTCACTGAAAATTTCTTCATCTGACATATGTATCAATAGAGGGATTCAAAGGAATTGGAGTTGTTCAAAACCCAACTGGACATGGTCCTGAGCTTTAGCTGATGCAGTTCTGAGAAGGGGAAAAGGGGAGCTGGACTAGACAATCTGCAGAGGTGCCTTCCTACCTCAGCCATTTTATGAAATAGTTCACCCGCTGCTGTGTCTATGTCTGTGTGCTCCAGGGATTTAGGAAGAAGGAGAAGCAGCTTTCTAGAAAGCACTCTGTCCCAAGACAAGTCCAACTTCTATTTTGGGCAGAGAATCCAGGCATATCTGAGTTAGCTTGTAAAACTTATTCTGTATTCTTAGTTCTATTTATCTCAAGAAAACACATCTATTCTTTTTAGCAGAATGTGGAAAAGAAACTCTGCTATTGGGATATAGCAGCCAGGTGTTCCTGGTTGTTAATTTTTCTATAGCAGATGACTAAACCCAGAATCAATAAGGAGTTTACCATTCCCTTTCAGGGATGCAGCAGCCTGATGCAGAGAGCTCTTTCTCCAGAAGCTAAACTCTGCTGCTGACAGTGCAAATTCACTGCTATATCAAGGAGTTAAAAGTTAATATTATTACTGTCTTCTGAATGGATCGTGTTCATCAACTTGATACACAAGCATAGCACTGCTGTGAATAGTTTACACTGTGATTGAGAAGCTCGTTTCCCTGCACAGGAACTAAGCATAGACTAATTTTTTTTCCTTCTCTAATTTTCTCCCACTCTTACTCTGATTTATCATTTTGGTTTTACTCTCACTTTTTGCCTCCCAGTGCTGCAGTGGGAATTGGACTAACACACAGATGTTTTGTGGCAGTAGATCATGGACCTCAGATGTATATTCAGTTTGCATGTATATAGGTGGGTGGCAAATATGTAATGAAGCATATTGCCTGCAGAATGTAGATCATAATACTTAGAGATGAGAGATAATGATCATAGTAAATGTTTTATCTTTTTGTATTGTTTCACTGTTTGCTCCTTCACAAAGAAGCAAGTCCCATTTTTTTTTTTTTCCCTTACTAAAAGCAAAACCAGTGCACAGTGAGCAAGAATGTGGCACGAAGGGGAGGAGGATTAAAAGAACAATAAATAAACCCCCAAAACCCAATCTCACTTCCTCTTTTGTCACTATGTAACTCTTAATCTTCCTTTAGCTGACTGAATATTTCTTGGTGAATACTCTGTAGCTACGAGGCATGCTGTTAGCAGTAATGCATCTATCCCTTCCATCATATGATATAGCAGCTATTATGCTATGTGTGGGTGCCGAGATATCAGAAACACACCATCTGTGATATCATGCACACAGATTGCAACTGCTCCATAACGGCCAGAAGTTTCTAACAGTGCCACCTGTAAATCATACCTTCTACCTGTGCAATAGCAATATGAAGACAAAAGCTGCTCTAAAAATTCTGTTTGTCTTACCAGATTTGTGTCCCAGATCAGGACATCTAGAAAGATACAAGTTTGATTTCCTTTATTTATATCTTACTTTAAAGCAGTTTCTTTCACAAATTGAAACAAAAGCATTTCTGAGTGGAAATAGGAAAGAGAAACCAGACATGTGCCTGTTTCCCCCAGTAGTATCATGTGCAACAGGAAAATGTTTACTTCCCAGGATATGAGTTTTTAGGGATCATCTTTTCTCTCTCCAGATTCATATGGTGTATAAACTTTTATTTTATGTGTGTGGGGAAGGTAACCAAGGAGTGAAAATTTAACACTATTATACTTTACAAAATTACACCAATAGAGGCATTTGAAATCTAAGCAGAAAATCAAGTTATATTGAGATGTAGGAGAAAAATGAAAAGCAAATTCTGAAATTTGTTTTGTAGGATAGCCCAACCCACATTAATTTCAAAAATGAAGGCTGCCAAACAGTCTAGACTCAAATCAGCCAAATAACTGCAGTTTTTTCTGACATATACAATCTTCAAACTTTCTAGCTCATTACCTCTAGTAAAAGAGCCTCAGCAGCACAGGATGGATCAGACACTGAGGAACTGACCCAGGAAGCTGTGTAGCATCCACTGCTTATTTCTTCCTGAGATCTGTGGAACTTTGCCTGCACAGTAAGCAAGACCTGTAGTATTTTGTCAGATTCTTTGACAGCTGCCACATGCAATACCCAGAGACATAACATGCTTTTGAAAATGTTAGCAGAAGGCTGTAAAAATCAAAAAAAAAGGTCTGGAGAAATGAGAGACCTAGTGTTTACTTCTAAGACCTCTGCTTACGGTGAACCACTGGAAATAAAATGGGTATCTCTAAAATGATTCTAATCTTAGGAGGCTGTGCTCATTGCTGTGTAATATATATGTATGCTGTGCAACATTAATGCTGTGAAAACCTTCCACAGTAAAAAATTATCACAGATGCCTCTTTTCCACACCAAATGTTTTGCTTCAGTGACCTGGGGCAGCAAACACACCCTTTGAAAAGTTCCACAGTGAGGTTAAAAACAAAGGTGTTGTCTTGGAGTGCATATTAGTATTGATTTTACCTCAGAGGTTTGCTCCTTACATTCAGCCTCCTTATGGGATACTGTTTTGTGTGAAACTCACCCAGCATTTCTAATCTACTCTTAATTTTATATGTAACTCTAACAAATACATTTTGAGTTCAGTTGTTTGCAGTGTATTGATTGTATCAGACAGGGTTAATTTGGTCTCCTGGCTATCATTTCTGTTTAGGTAAATAAAATTCCAGTGCAACTTGAAGAAATGAGGCATTAAAACATTTTTTCATAAGTTGCACTGCACTGCTGTGTGTAGTTAGAAAGATGTCGCCAAATCCTGGCAAGTGCATGGTTACAGTTCAGTAATTGGCAAATGGATTAATTTTTGAATAGTGGATCAGGTTGAGTGAACAGGTCAAGGGCTTTGTGACTGCCATAGACAAACCATCATCAACATAAACATTTAAAGAACTGCGGTAAAATGATAATCCTGTGTCCTAGCTTGGTAGTAGCTTTGCTTGCAAGAGAGGTTATCCTCCCCTTCTTGACTGGTGGATGCTCTCCTCTTAGAACCATTACTAGATCTACTCATGGGAAACACTCCCTAAGATGTATCAAAATGAGCCAAATCAGCGGAGAAGAGCTAGACATGCAAACAAGTTACTGTGAACAGATTAGTACCATTCACTTTAACACCAGGTAGGTAGCTCGTTGGTGAGAAGGAGCTGATAAGAACAGTTGAGGTTTGTAGCTTCAAGCAGACACACCTACAACTGGGAATGTGCACTTGGAATCTGGTAATTTCACAGCACAAATCCAAAATAACTTCCTCAAATACAAAATTATAAACACATTATACTTGAGATTAGAATTGAGCTGGATGCATTCAGGAAGGAATTAGGGATTATTTTGAAGGTAATCTGTGTTTTATTGCTGTGAAATGCCTCAGTGCAGTGTCATTTCTTAGAACTTGAGAATTATTAGGAATTTCACCTATTTTTCTGTAAAAATATCTTTGACTGATTGCTAGGAGTGATTTTTATTTTGTCCTTCATTCCATGAAAATCTAGTCAGCTCTGCAGCAGCTCAGCACTGTGAAATTCTTGCATAACATTACTCGTGTATTATGTTGCACATGTCCATTCATTTGCTGGAATGTGAGAAGCTTAATAGCAGCACAAACATAAACCATGCCACATTGGGTCAGAGTAACCATTCACCTAATACACCTTCGCATTGCTAGCTGTACCCAGTAACAGTTGTTTCAGAGGTTGTAAAATTCCTAGCAGAGGCAATTATATAAAAATATTCCCATGGCAGTGATATCTTCACTGGCTTTCTAACATCCGAGCCAGGCCTCCCAGAGCTTGCTCTGTGGACATGTCAAGTGCCCCAGGCTAAGTGCTTGTTCAGCCCACCTGGGAAAAGGGAGTTTCATTTGGAGAAACTTTCATCATCAAAACACAGTCACTTTTGCACTACATAAGCCATAAATGTATCAATTACAGAAGACCTGAACTATAGCTATCTAAAGCCTGGACTTTCTGATCAGAAGAAAATGTTAATATTTCATTATATTCCTGTGTATTAAGATTAAAATATCCCATCAAACAGTGTCTACGTGAAGTCACAAAAAAAACCCCAAAGAAGTATCAACATGGAGACCTAGCCAGTTTTCATGCCCAAAAGCCATATTAACCCTTGAAAAAAAAAAAAAAGAAATTCAGGAAAACTACAGCCATAAAAGTCTCAGGGTCTCCAGCATTTAGCAAGGAAACCAGACATTTCC
Organism: Chloroceryle amazona; assembly: GCA_027560015.1. NCBI lineage: Eukaryota > Metazoa > Chordata > Aves > Coraciiformes > Cerylidae > Chloroceryle > Chloroceryle amazona. The sequence goes on from JANHFX010022239.1 coordinate 9,563, forward strand.
ATCATACTGCCCACATTTCAGTGATACTTTGCTGAATCAAATAAAACTCTTATCTATTATTCGCCTGATGAAACTCAAGTTAAGAACGTACCTTTCATAAATGATCTTGAAGCACTCAGAGCAGTGGTGCAAGCTACTTCTTGGGCAACAAGATCAGGCTTCCAAAAAACTGCTGAATGTCAAGAAGTATTAATCTGTTTTAACATTTGAAAAGAAAACTCAATGCTTAGCTGGAATACATTCTATCCAGTACAATTTCTGTACCAGGTTATAGCATTCAAATGGAGATCAAACAACTGAGGTAAGAGAGGAGATGTACAGCCATAGCAGGAGCAGCAAAACTGAAGGACAGTTATAGAAAAGAGAAAACAATTTCACACTCCAGATAAACAAGAAGACAAGTTGATGATCTGACAGGTTTGTAAAGAAAATAAGAATGTTTAGCTTATAAAAGGACTGAGTATGACCCTAACTTGTATATGAGAAAAAGCAACGGTAATGCCAAGTGAATAAAAAAACTGGACTGGACAGACCTGACAAAAGGTAACAGACGGCAAGCGTGTCAAATGGCAAGTGTAGCCAGCTGCCAAAAAAAGTACTTGGGAAGGAATTCAAGAATGCAGAATGACCAGATGATGGATTTGCAAAGAAAACAATTATAAGATATTAAAAGTACCACAAAACTACTACCAAGGGAAGGTCTAGGGAAAATAGAAGTTAAGGATAAATAATGTTTTTGTTTAGGAAACTATATATGCTCCTTTATACTACAGAAAAAAAAGGCTCTCAGTTCAGGTGATTCAGAAATAGGAAGCAAATTCTTTATGAAATGAACATGTTAAGAATAGTCAAACTCTAAATACTGACAGAAATCCAAAATGCTCGGGAATATTCTTAATGTCAAAATGGCTCTGAGACACAGCTTTCTACGTGACACTTCTGAAATGCTTCTGCAGTTGTTTGGTGATGCTGTCAAAACCAAAGCAGAGGTCAGGAGCTCTGCTTTGTATTTCAAGTTCTTTATCAGACTTCTGGTATGCTGTGACTGAAACATTTACTCAGTCTTAGTGTTGTTTAAGTGGAGGCAATAACAAATCATTTCTCTCAACATCTCTGTATTTAGACTGCAAAGGAAAAAGGAACCTCAAAGTAAAAAGATAAAGAAACTGCAAAGTAAATACCCACTATTCCCATTTCTCTCCTGGCTGAAGCTGCCATTCTGTAGAGCTTAATTTCATATTGGAAGATGATATTTGAAATCCAGCTGCCATGAGTTACTTCTAGTCACATCACTTGAAGGAAAATTTCAGTCATACTCTATTTCTGCATGTTATAAACTGATATCTTGTAGGGTACATACATCCTCCTTTACCAAAACTAGAGTTGTGGATTCAAGCAAAATGCAGCAATAGAAAAAAAACAGTAACTTGTCTATTTCAGCAAACAAGTAATATTTATTCAGTTGAGGCATGAGAAGAACATTATAAAAAAACTCAAGACCAAAAAATAATTTCATGGGAAAAGAAATAGAAATAGGTGACAGAACATGTTCTCTCATTAACTAAATTTTTAAAATGTGGGCATTAATAAGACTAGAATAATTCAAGGTAGTAAGGCTGAAGCTGTGGTATTGTCCCCTTTGTTTCTTGCAGAACCAATTTTTAAGAAGCAGCAGAATAATATAGAGATAGGGTGCATTTCAAAAAGACTGCTTTACTGTACTCCATTTCAAGTATAAGTTGTCAAGACGTAGACAAAGGAAACCTCATCATGCTAAAAAACACCAGGAAAGCTTAGAAGATTAGTGTCATGGCAGGCTGGTGAGGCTTTGCTGCTTGTCTATAGCCTACGGGCAGATGCTTGATTAGCATTTCTCTGATTTTGAAATTCCATGTTTGAACTCAGAAAATACAGTATGTCCTCTACCCCAAGAGCGAACCTTACCTCACCTATCACATGATGAAACCCAATCCCAGTCTCCCCATCTGTATGTTGAGGTATTGATTTCTAGTACTGTACAGGCATCCGCATTGTAAGGAGGTAACTACTCCACAGCAATAAGAGAGAGACACTGTGGGAACATAAAAGAAGCAATTGGAAGTTAGAACTCTGCTACACCATGCATGTCCAAGCCCTTCAGGATTTTCAGAATGCATTTTGATAGTGCTGAGTAATGTCAAAAGGGAGAAAAGCCTTAGCTAACAATTGATTTTTGAAAGATCTGTTTTCACAGGACAGTGCTAAGGAGGCTGCACATACTGGTACAGCAGTTGCTTTGTTCTTCACGCCCTGGCAGCCAAGAGAAGGAAGTCAAATGCTATATTCTCATACAATAAACAGAGGGATCTCCACTGACAACACCACAGGAAAATCAATGGACTTTCAAAACATATTAAATTCCATCCAAAATTACAGAGCCTATTATCACCCAGGAAGCGCAAGGGCATCTGCAGCTGTCATATGCTGCTGGTGCCTGCACACAGGAGACCACACTTCTCAGGATACATCAGAAATCATTTTTTTCTGACCACACTGACCTTGTTCCTGAGCACAGTACCAGTGAAGATGAAATTTATGTACCTTGCAGAAGAATACAAAGCTAAACTCTGTCTTTTGATGTGCTCCTCTCAAAGTTGTGGCATATTTTTGTTGTTGTTTTTTTTGGTTCAGGTTTTGTTTTTGTTTTTGTTTTTTTTTTTAAATTATTACCATATTGGGAATTTAAAACCATTTTAAACCATTGCTAGGTTGTGCTTTTTCATGAGACTCAGACCACATATCTTGTTTTGAACACCACAGGAGAAATTTCTTCAATTTACTGTAGAAAGTTAAGACTGCCTTCTGTGCCCCAGGACAAGGAAATGTCTTCTCAAAGCTATACATGCAAGAAGTTAAGGAAGTTGGTAAATCATCTAATGTCTTCAAAAGAGCAGTGATGATTCCATTTTCAGAAATATTTTATTTTCAGTCTCACAGCAAATAGCAATGCTTAGACTAGGAGCACTGTGGGAAAGTTAGGATGGGAGCAGGATGACGCTCCAGGAATCATGGAGATGCAGATTCTCGGGGAAGGGCTGTTGCTTACTCTTGTAAAATATGGAAGTTTCCAGCCAGATTCAGGGACTTAAGATGAACTTAATAATCTCTAGTGCTGGATATATGACAACTGGAGATTTATAATTTATAATTTTAGATTCAGAAACCAAAATTCCAGTTACATCCCATGGATTTAAAATCATAGTTCTTGAAAAGATGGACTTGTGTTCAAGACTAAAAGAGGTCTTACTACTCACATGGACTCCAAAGCTATCTTAGAATATGATTGTCAAGGTTTCCAGACAATGTAATTCATTTTCCTGAAGTTATTTCTGCCCCAAGTGATCAATGCTGCTGTCTTCAATATTCTTTGACTGATTTATGTTTCATACAGATACACAGGTCTACATACATGTAATTTGTGTAAAAAACATTTACTGAATATTTTAAAAGTACTGTGATTGCTGTTTCTTGCATCTGGAACAAGTGATAGCTGAAGAGCGTATGAAAGTGAGACATTTCAAAACAGAGTGAGAAGCCATCATTTCTTGTGCAATAGTTTTTCTGAAAAATCTTCATATGGATATTTCAGAGTGTGACACTTCATATGTAAATCTGAAATATTTATGTGAGCATGTAAAACAATAATAAAAATAAAAAGCTTTATTTTTTCCCGTTAAGTCTTTTGAAAATATCAGTCCCTATTTAAAGGGACTATTTTAAAGCCCGTCAGTAAATATTTGTTCAGTTCTATCAGCTGTTCAAGCTTTAATCATTTTCATCGTAATAAGTTAAAAATCCACATCAGTTCAAATACTTAAATAGTTTTTTTCTTTTTTTTTTTGCATATAGGACTTATCATGGATACAAGACAAGAAAAAAAGGAAAAAAAGACACATGGTTTAAATAGTAATCATTTCCTAGAGGTTTATTTTCCTGTGATTTATGAGGCTTCCCATCCTTTGTTTTGTTTACCAAGACTTCTGGTGTTCTACAGTTGAAGTTGGAATGCACTTATATGTGAATAATCTTGACTGCTTTATGAGGTAGGGCTTTGGCACTGACATGAGTGTAATCAACAGTATAAATGTTTTATTATTCTGTCATGAAGAATCACTTTTAACTCTAGATAAGAGTACACAATACTCTAGAGCATGAAATTTAAAGGGTCACTGTGTACTTTGTTTAAAGGGTCAGTGAACTCAAACTAAGCTCAGTACAAGTCAAGCCATGTGTCTTCTGGAGGACAGTCAGGGGCATGGCTGGAAAGGGCCCTGTATTTCCAGGTAGAGGCAGGAAGGGACCCTGTACTGACTTTCTCCCAAGTAGTGACTGGGAGTGAATAAACATAGTTGCCAGGTTCATCCTTGGGGAAAATCAAGTTGTCCCCACCATCTTTCTAACACTGGAAGCTGCAGCAGCTCCTAATCACTTATCTGTGGATTGTCAGAGATGTTTAAGCAATTGGAGCAGCTGCTTCCCCAGCTAGAAGAAAGAAGCCAAAGGAGATTCAAACTGTTTCTTAGGAACTTCAGCTCTGATTGCCAGAGGTGTTTGCAGATGACTAACCCACTGATAATTACTATGGACATTACTGCTTGTCTCAGATTTATCTGTGGATGAAAGAGAGCAATTATCTTTGCAGAATGTTTACCCTGGAGGGCCCAAATATATCTAGTTGTTGCTTTTTTTTTTTTTTTTTTTTTCATCTGACTCAGAGGAGCTGAGTTTATAATAAAGTTATTTTCATATTTTTTAATTACCTTTTCATTACTGCATAAATTCACTCTGCATTTTATGGAAAAAGTCAAAATTTGCAGATCAGACATCTAACCATTTTTTATGATTTCAAATCAAGTAACCAAAGAAACAAAGGATGTTATTTATGTAATATAATCAAGAGGTTAATTGACATATTAGAATCTGCTTCTCAATTAACTCCTATAGGTCTCCCAAGAGATAAGGACAGCCTACAATTCAGTTGTTCTGTAGAGACAAGACATGGACAAAATCCTAGACCTGAGCATAGTGTCCCAACACTTTAAGTCACGGGATAGTCTCCTATATACTGAATAATGAGTGAAGATGAGATTCCTAACAGACAGACATAGCTGTTCATCCCTGACTGGTGTCTTGTTGTTGAGAAAAGTCCTTCTGACAACTGGAGAAATAAATTAAAATATATTCCAGGAACTCTTTAGTGAAAAAAAACAGGATTTTAAAAGTGGAACGTGCTAAGGAAGTAAGAAGACTGCTTAGAATTGGTGCAGAATACATATGGGGGAAACTAAACCATACTGAAGAATGATTAGGTCTGTACTTGACTGATACACTTAAGGCAAACAACTGCGCACAGGGACTAAGCTGGTGTGTAATATAACCCCAAGAAGGTGCAGAGTTATGATGTCTTTATACAATGACATTAATGTTTCCCAGTAGCTCCTAAACATATTTCACAAAACACCCCAAAGTCATATTTCTTTTTCATGTCTGTTCCAATCATCCAGATGTTTCTCCTCCTCTAACTCCAGCAAGCAAGACCAGAATTTACAATGTTATTAGTCCTTATAGCCATGACTTTATACTTTGTACTGTTATAGTTTACATCACTTTTTCCTCTGGCTGCCAAAGTCAAGTGACTGTTCCAGTATCAGATTGCAGTCCAGTGTGTTGACTATATTTCATATTCCCTTTTCTAATGGTTAATCCAGGAATGGGAACATAATATTTTTCTAATATCCAAAAGGTTGTTATAAAGAAATCACAGGGCAGTTATTTACATATAAAAATGGGAGTACTCTTTGCAAGAACACATAGCATGGGGAATAAGCAAGTGGAGTTAGAGATGTACAGGGCTATGATCTTATTGGCATCCCAAAGACGTGGTGGGATGATTCATATGACTGGAGTGTGACCCTTTGTCAATGACCAGCTGGAATGCATGGAGTTCTGCCTGGGGATGGATGAGGACCTGACTGAGAGCTTTTGGGTCAGGATTAAAGGGAGGGCAGGGACAGGTGACATTGTAATGGGGGTCTGCTACAGGCTGCCCAATCAGGAAGACTGAGCAGATAATGCCCTATATAGACAGATAGGAGCAGCTTCTCATTCACAAACCCTGGTCCCTAGGGGGAACTTCAACCACCCCAATATCTGTTGGAGGGACAACACAGCAGCTCATAAACAATCCAGGAGGTTCCCATAATGCATAGACAATAAATTCCTTCTTCAAGTGGTAGAGAAGCCAATGAGAGAGGTGCTATGCTGGACCTTGTTCTTACTAACAAGGAGGAGTTGGTGGGGAACGTGAAGTTCAAGGGCAGCTTTGGCTGCAGTGACCATGAAATGGTGGAGTTCAAGATCCTTACAGCAGTGAGGGGAGCACATAGTAAGCTCACTACCTTGGACTTTGGGAGAGCAGACTTTGGCCTCTTGAGGGATATGCTTGGTAGAGTACCACAGGATAAAGCCCTAGAGGGAAGAGGGATGCAAGAAATCTGGTTACTATTCAAGGATCACTTCATCCAAGCTCAGGAGTGATGCATTCCAATAGAGGAAGTCAGGCAAAAATTCCCGTAAGCCTGCATGGATGAGCAAGGAACTCCTGGACAGCCTCAAACAAAAAAGGAAGCCTAAAGAGGGTGGAATCAAGGTCAGGTAACCTGTGAAGAACACAGACAAATTGTCCAAGCAGCGAGGGATCAGGTTAGGAAAACTAAAGCTCTGATAGTATTAAATCTGACCAGTGACATCAAAGACAAAAAAAAAAGCTTCTATAGGTGCGTTGGTGATAAAGGAAGACCAGGGAAAATCTCCAGAAGGAAATGTGAGATCTAATTACCTGGGATATGGAGAAGGCTGAGGTACTCGATGAGTTTTTCCCTCAGTCTTCACCTTCAAGTGCTCCAGCAACACCACCCAAGTCACAGAAGGCAAAGGAAGTGACTGAAGAACTATAGGATAAGATCAGGTTCTAGACCATCTAAGGAATCTGAAGGTGCACAAGTCTATGTGACTTGATGAGATGCATCCACAGGCCCTGACGAAACTCAGGCTAAGCCAATTCTGATCATATTTGAGCAGTCATGACAGTCTAGTGAAGTTCTCACTGACTGAAAAAGGGGGAACATAACCCACACTTTTAAAAAAGGAAAAAAAGGAAGACCTGGAGAACTACAGGCGAGTCAGTCTCACCTCTGTGCCTGACAAGATCATGGAGCAGATCCTCCTGGAACATGGGCTAGTGCACATGGGAAATAAGAAGGTGGTTGGTGACAGTTTCACTAAGGGCAAATCATGACTGACAAACCTCGTGGCTTTCCAGGATGGGGTTACAGCGTTGGTGGCTAAGGGAAGAGCAACTGATGTCATCCTCAGTGGCAAAATGTATTATTGTTTTGATAAGGTTTAAAATATTTATCATCAAACCAGGCTGATGCCTTGTTTCTGGAGTTAGAATCAGGTTTTGTTCTCATCTTGTTCTTTTCTTTCCCACTTAGGCCAGAATTTGACAAAGATTACAGCTGCATTGCCAACCTGTTCAGGCCTGCCACCTTCTTCCCATTCTCTGTCACTCATTTTCGTCATACCCCCTTGGTGAACAAAAAAGATTAGATAATAATTGCTAGAGATATTTTTGTTTTCTTGAAATGCCTTTTAACAAGTACATTGCCTGTCAATGAATAAATAATTCGGTCTTGCCTTCAGTCTACAGCTTTTTGTCTCTAATTGCTGGTTTGCAGATTGAAAAGACAGTGGAATTGTAAGTAGATTTGATTTTTGTTTTTTTTTTTTAAACTTTTCTGCCTTTTACAAATATCAAATTGCACAAAACTGAAAGTGTTTAAAGTAATTAAAAGATACTTAATAATCTTGCTACCCCCATGGACTTTGCAGTTTCTTTTCTGTTTAAATAAAACTGTGTGTCTTACTCTAAAGAAATATGTAGATGTAAAATGTGTATGTGTACATATATATAAACATATGACAGAGTTGGCAGGGGTCATTTTTAAAAAAAATTAAAGTCTTCCTCTGATTTGACATAAGACAGTTACTATGGCCAATTAAAAGTTTCTGCCAACCACATTAGTTTCAACCCCGATTTTCCCTTGGTCTTTCATCTAGCTCTCTTGCTTTTCATCAGGCCCACATTTTAGACTATAATCACTGCCATGCATCTACTGATTTGTTATTTCAAGCAAGTAAAAAGAACCATGTCCGAACTAGAGGTGGAAAGGACTGAAGATGGTTGTTACGGATATTCAGATGGTCATGACTGAGAGGAAGATAAGTGGTTTGATACTATCTTTGATGGTATTTTATTCATTGCTTCGGGTTTTAATAATCTCAGAAAATTCATAGTGGATGTTATACATTCTGATTTCTACCTCCCTCCCATCTATGCCATAATTTCACTGATAGTATTTGTAAAATGACTTATTTTACATTCATATCTATTTTCTAATGGGAGTCCGACAGCAAAAGAGATTAACTTACTTGGCAACCCACCTGTAAATACCATGACTCATTTATTAAGGTAATAAACTTCATAAATATCCTAAAGTTAAATGTACATTAAAGTCTAAAATACCTGAAAGTAGCATCTGAAGAAATGGCAAAAGCAGATTCCAGTTAAATGAAGGAAAAATAAGCTGGATAAATGGTAACATGCTATCCAATGGCTTGATTTATTAGAAGTGAAAAAAGAAAGCATGCAGCTCCTCATCATTCTGACTTAGGTTCTTTGGTATAGTGTTTCTTCACTTCATAGAATAGTGTTTCTTCACCAGACACATATTTTTTGGCAGCAACTAGATAGCAGAAGAGAGAGCATTCCTTCTACAGTAACATAAAAGAAACAGTCTAGAAAATACAAGAATTTCAGCTTAATAAAACTCAAGCAGAATTATCAGCTGCAGATGTTATGAAACCAGAAGAAACTTAAAGTTTCTGATAGCAAAAGTAACAGCATTCTTGTAAATGAGCTAGACAAAGTCTACTTTTATCTGTCTTGCTTTTTATTAATTTATTTAATTATTTTTCTCAGATTGCTGTTTTACAAAATTTCATTGTGAGGAAAAGAAAAAAAAGCAGTTTTATTGACTCAGTAACTTTAAATGTCATCCAAATGTCACTTTCAAAGTAGATGAGAACACTTTCCCCAATGAAATGAGTGACTCTAATGATATAAATCCCTTTGAAAACATAAATGACTGTCTTCAACTGGAATTCAATAACAAGGATGGTGAAACAAAAGAAAAGTGTTTAAGCCCATTTTGTGATGAAAAGAACACATGGGACCTATTGACAAAAGAACACATATTGGCATATGGAAAGGTAAAATGTTAGCATTTCTCTCTTCAGGGACCTTTGTTTTATTATCTTAATTGTCACTTGGTTTGATATTCCAGGTGGTTACCTCTACAAATTGAGTTCTGTTTGTGAAGGAATTGTCTGGTTGCTTTTCTCAATAAGATTTGATGAAAATGAAGCAAATGATTGCTTATTCAGGAGGGACAAAACCCAAGCTTTTATGAGGAATAAATAAGATAGGTGAATTACCCCAAATGACTAATAGGATAAGAAAACCTAGAAGGTAAGGGGTATAAGGCTGTAAGTCAAATAAAAGTTTGTTTGAGATGGTAAAAGGAACTCTGTATTTTCTATTAGATGGGATATTACGAAGTTGTAGTTCATATAGGAGATTAAAAGATATGCTTCAATTATGTGAAGAGGTGTCCTTTGTAATAACGATATGTGAGCATTTAGGTTATGTAAACATGTTTCCATTCTGCTATGTTAATGAAGTGAGAGTAACTAAAAGACTACAGTACCTTGAGGTTACTTTGAAGCATGAATTCCATATACTGTATATATATAGTTAGTAATGAATATGCAAAAATTATATTGCATCATTTTGACTATTCCTCTAATTTATTAAAACCTGAGTGCTAACTTTGATTATTTAATAAACTTAATTGTAACTTGTTTGGTTTATTCAAATGCACTTTCTTGTAATAACTGTAACTCTACTTGTGCCTGTTCAGGGGATGTAGCTAACTGAAGAAATCACTTAAACTTCATTAAATTGTTAAGCATTGAATACTCATAATACAACTAATAAATCTCTGCCCAAATCTGACAGAAATCACATTATCCAAGACTAGAAGGACATCCTACAGTGTAGTTTTCTAAGAAAGATAATGATGAGAATAACACAAATTTTGCATAAGCCTGTGAACCCTTGTTTTTGACATGCTTAAAATAAAACGCCATAGCACAAACAATTACAGAAGAAAGAGAGGTCAGTTCTGAGAAGCAGTTTCCACTCTAGACCTGTAGAAACAGTCTGTAAGTGTAAACAGGCAAGTGTAATATACACCAGAGTCAAAATATCAACAGCCATAAAATAAACAAATATTCCTAAATGATTTCTTCCTACTTGTTCTTCACATTAGAAAGAATGTGAAGAAACATGTCTACCTCAATGTCTCTGTAAAGCTTCTTATAGATAGACATGTATATATCAAAGTATATCACAAAACTTCATGAGCTGAACTGTAATAAACTAGTATGAACATCTATTATAAACCAGTTGAAACCAAATCTGATTTATGTGTCCAAGTTGCTTATGAGAACATGTCATTTAAAAAGTACTCCACCATATCTTCTAGTGTCCTGAGTCTTTCTTCCAACAGGCATTTCAGGGTAAGTAAGCTATACGGCTTCAGAGTTGAAAAGTTAGGAAAATAAACAAAGACAAGGAAGAATATCACAACATAGACAAAAACGTTACAGTTGTATATATTAAATTATAATTTTAACATTATTATTTTATAGATATTTTTTGTGTACATGGTAGTTTCAAAGTATTTTGAAAAACATCCCTCCTAGGGCTATTCTACAAGGATGGTGATAGTATTTACATGGTGCTCTTTTATGATGCCATTTATATGTGGAAGCCTAATACTTTTTAGAAGCAGTGTGGTAGCTCACAGGGGAAGTAGATATTATAGTCCATAAGACATCTAAACAAAGAATTAACGGGCAAGTAACTTGACAAAGTCATGAAGAAGGTCAGAGAGGTTTTTAACATAATCAGATCCTTGGTTGTTGGTTCTAGGCAATGGACAGACCTTTGAAACATTATGGAAAGGAAAAACAAGTAACAAATATAAGGAGTATATAAATAAGTATCAATAATATATTTTGGCTGGCACATGCCAAATTCTGTAATTAGGTCAGATTAAGTTCTCAACATTGTGAGTACCTGATAAAGTACCCTTTTCAATGTTTTGAGAAAATATTTGGATAGATCAAAGAGGGAATAAAAGCATAAGGAAAACTTAAGTGCTGTCACAAGACATAATGTGTTGGGTTTTTTTTATTCTAATATTGTGCTTTAATTTCTCATACCACAAATAAAAAACCCATATAAAATATAAACCCATATAAAATTAGCGGTGAAAACAGGATGCAGTACAGCATAATGATGCTGAACAAAACATTATATATTATGAAGTATTTGTTATATTTTTCTGCTCTCCTGGAACTATATGTTCACAATTTAATCTGAATGGGTCAGGCCAAAGTGGGATGAGAAAAGCTTGACTAGAGCTTGAAAAGCTCATTTCCTAGCACTATTCACTGTGCTAAAGTCTTTTATCATTCTGTGCTGGAATGAAACAAAGCCCTTTGTAATGTGTTCTCAAAAGCAGACCATGTCACAATGTCTCTCTAGATCAAAGGATGCATTTTTACAAAAGTGTGCACCATGTACTTCCTTGTGGCTAGAGCTCTGACCCGCGTGAAGAAGAACTTCCAGTCCTTGCTCAATCTGCCCCAAAGCGCAGGTTGTCATCTCAGGCTGTTTTGATCTAGGGAGTGCAGGAGGCTAAACCTGTTTCGCATGTGCTCATGCAGAAGTATGAGCATCATATTTAGTGACTATGCAAGAGAATATGTTCCACTGAACCAAATGCAGTAAAGATTTGATACAGTGTACTTTAGGAGAGTGACCCCCCACCATCCCCACATCTGTGATGGCACTCTTGGAGTAAGCTATTAGGTTGTTTCTGAAAGAACAGCTATGAGTTGAAGCTCTCAAATGAGGCTTTAAAGTTAATACAGATTTTTGTTATCCTTTCTTCTATGAAAAAAAGAAAAAAAGTCCTGCGATTCTTTTTCATGTCAAATTAGCAGAATTTATTTCTTTTGTATCCACTTAAATATCAGATAAAGAAATATCAGAACTGGTTGTCACCACAGAAATGTCACTTCCTTAAGCGCATACAGTACCAATGGAGAAAATTCTTAACCCCGGGTGTCTGATTATATAGGATATCATGATTATATAGGAACATTTTAAATGACTGTCTACAGCAGTCAATGACACCATCTACTCCAGTGGTGTCCAGAAGTGGCACACTCCAGTTTCTAGATCCTGGGGTCAGGTTTATTTCAGTGCTTATTCATCTTGTTTTATGTGGATTATTGTGTTACCTTTAAGGGAGAGAGGACACTAAATTAGTTCTTTTCAATGGCCTTCCCCCCAATACTAAATAGACAAAGCTTGCCTTTAGCAAGACATAAAATCAGATTATGGGTTTTGGATTATAAATATGACTACAGAACCAGGAAAACTGGAAATACCATCCTAAATTATGTTTGGCAACACCTTGTCACCATAATATTTTTAGTCATTCTTCCATAGAATACCCTTTTCTCTTTAAAAGCTAGATCAAGCATGAACAGAGTCCCACAGACTGTATCCACAGACATTGTTCTCCTCTTCAGTCCAAATATCCAGAACACACTAGTATAGCATCTTCCTTTCTTTTATTTCAAGTAGAAATTTCAAGGCTTAGAAACCAGAGCAGGCTATATAGCCTGTAATATTTGCTATTCTGACTTACCTCTATGATCTCATCTTCTGTCAGGAGGTGTTTCGTTCTGCAGTTCATCTCCTAATCCTCCTATGCATACTTCTCTGACAGTGTATTAACAATATTAATTCTCATTTCCTCTCTTTGCAATTTTCACACATAAAATATACTTAATGATACTCTTTCTCCCCACCACATAATACAGAAAGTGTAGCTGACTGATTCTGATAGAGCCTGCCTCTCATCTTTGGATTTCAATATTTGCTATCTTTTCCTCCTTTGCTCTGTTTTCAGTAGTTTAAGCCCTCTGTTGTTCTTCAAGGGATGTATAGCAAAACTCATCTATTTTGTCAAGATAGGTTGGGAAGCAACAAGCTGACCACATGATATAGGCAGACTTTTGTGTGAAGGTTTTTAATATAAACAATAGATTCACTTAAGTGTTGTACACAGTTTGAAAACTACAGAGATGAGGCTAAATGTCCCTGAATCCTTGTCCTTGAACATTAACACACTGGAATCTTTTGAAACAATATTTAGGTCTTGATGACTAATATTCAGCCAGTTTTCTGCTTGAAAAAACAAACAAACAAACAACCTTTTACAATCAAATATTTATACTCAAAAATTTCTGGCTTCATCAAAGTTCGATTTCTAGGAATATTAGTTACAGTAAAAACATTATTCTCATTGCTAAAGTATCTCCACTCATATAGGCTCTGCTTAATGTATTGCCATTAAATAATGAGAATTTAAAAATTACGCAAAAATTTAATCTAAAAAGTGAGGACTGTGACACTTTAAGCATAGAATAGTTATTCTCACGGGCCTGAGATCTATGAAAGCAACTGTATGTGTGTACCTTTGAAGAACAGGGTGTCAACTTTTAAAATACCCTATATATACTTCACAAATGTCTACAAGAGGCATGCAAGGCAGAAAATGCAGCATTGAATCTCCAAGGGTAGAATATGGAGCAGTTTTCAAATCCCTAAGTAGGATATATATTACAAATTTTCATTGCATTCCTGTCAGGACTAATCAAAACAGCACCTTTTTTTTTTTTTTTCTTTTTTTTTTTTTTTTTTTTTCCTGATAAAAATTAAAATATACTCTGTAAATCTGAAGCTTGGCTCATTACAGCTCTTGAACTTTCATCCTTCACAGAATGAAATGAAATTTCAGGTAGTGGTGCTATAGAATATAAGTTTGCTATGTCATTCAATTATCGTTTTGTAAATAACAGTCTAGGACAAGCAATGTCTGTTGGACTCTGCCACATGGAAAACTAGTGAACATTTTTCTTGTAAAAGAAGTTTTGCAGTCAAAAGCAACATGAGATTGACTTTTTTACCCTGACCTTAGCAATATAACAAGCTAGTATCATTAAATCCTGGCCATTATGACAGCAATCTTCTTACAGTAAGTTGTGGCTGAATAATGAAAATGTCTACACAATCTGTAATGTTGTCATACTATACTCTAAAAACCCTTAGGTTTTTAATTTTTACACTGCTGCTGTAAACTAATCAATAAAACATTTTAAGGAATACTTGACTACTTAGTATGATTGTATAAAGGTAGCCATTAATTGCTTTCTTTAAAGTATTGACACCTCTTAAAATATCTAGATTTTTTTTTCAATTTCTGCTGATATCAGATATTGATTCTTAGATATGATTAATTACCCTGGTTCCATTGAAGTCACAAGCAGCTCATTAACGCTCTAGATGTTGTATATTGACAAGTAATAGTTTTGCAGTTGAAATTACTAATCAAGATAATTAACAGACACTCTTGATACTCAAAGGGAAACTTTCAGTAGAAAATATGATGAAAATAATTAAGATGGTGGAATTTATTTGATAAAAATTTCATAAATTCATCTGTAGTCCAGCATACATTTGAATCCAAGTACACACTTGAAATAAATTAGAACGGATTTTCAATTTATTCTTATCCTGTTTTTGCTGAGGAAAGTCATGCTGAACCTGAATAATTATCAATACTTGCCAATAAAAGCTGTTACAGTAAAAATTTCTCAGTAATAACTAATTAAGTATATAAAAATTATTCCAATGCTGTATTTCTTCAGCTCATTTTCCTCCTAAAGAACCATCACCAAATCCAAGATGCTCCACAGATCATAATTAGCTACATTTTAAGCAGTTTTATTACTTCATTAACCATTAGTGTTACCTAGACTTTCATTCTTCTTGTTGAAGAACATTTTTCTAATCAAAGGAATAATAATTATTTTTTCTTACATTAGTTGAAACAGATTAGATGAAACAGAAATATCAGATTCAAACAGAATGCCTATTATGTCTTGAACACCTGATACCATGAAAAAGCATGATACTGTCTCTCAAGACTGAAGTAGAGCTCACAGCTCACATATCTGCCCTTAAACCATATTTTCAAATATATGAACCTTGCTAAATTTACATACATTTACCAGAAGAAGTCTTAAGAAAGACAAAGATAGAAATGTGCAACCACAAAACTGTCTCATTTTACTCTGTTGTTTAGGGCTGACAATGAAAGTGTGCAAGTTAACTTGCCTGAGCTCTGTTTTTCCCTAGATTCACATAAGATAGCACAAACTAAAGGTGTAGTAAGAAACAATGTAGTGCAATTTACAAAGACTGATGAATTTAGAAGTAGGTATATTTACTTTCACATTCCCAGGGCTTCATGAAGACTCAGAAATGCCTACCTGATGTACAGGTTGTCCCCACATGTTATTAACCCTTGTTATAGGTAGCTTTCAGTAACAGCTAGTGTGTTAAGTTCCTTGATAAAGAGAACTTACTCTGTATTAAAGTATTGCTGACAATAGACATGTCCAAATTAGATTTATCTGAAGATTTAGTATTTATTTTTTCAATTCTATTTCAATTTTCAGTACCCACTTTTCTGGTTTCACTTACTATTACTACAAACAGGATCTGCAACCTTTAATTTTCAGTCTTAAATCTATAATGCCTTAAGATCTAAATGGATGCAGTTGCTAGAAAATTTTCAATTTTAATTCCAAATAATCTCATCTATTTATTCTTTTAAAGATTCCTGGGTTGGGTTAAGGCATACCTTCTTTTGGATTGTTGAAAAGAGTAACTAGTAACTTATATATAAAGAATGAAGAAGAGAGTCATGAAATTTTTGACTGAGGTGAATATTATGTATTTCAAATGTTGATGGGAATCATAACTCTTCAGACTTTGTCAATATATCAGGATATCCAGTTACAGATTATCATCTAAATCAATCTCCTACTGTCACAGGCTTTAACAGAAATGTAAATATACCCGTAAACTAACTCGGTTTTCAGTAGTTCAGACTGATAGCCTTCAAGGTGTACTATTTCCAAGGTGTATTATTTTCATCCTAAGAAAAATTACGCCAAGGAGCACTTTAGAAGTTAAACCATAGGTCAGAGCTAAAGCTAGTGCCGTATTTCATTCAGTGATGCAGACATAGCCCTCTACCATCATCTGAAGGGGTCCCAGAATCCAAACCCAGTATTTCTGTTCATTTTGGGAGCAACATGAAATAATATTTTATTTTGGAAAAAGACCAGTCATTGTGCACTGAGTGAGCAAAACATGTACCTTAGAAATGAGAAATAAAAATTTGCAACATTTCCAAACTTTTCTGTAGGTAACAATCTAGGAGGCTCCTGGATTGTGTGGAAGATAACCTCCTGACACATTTGGTGAATGAGTCAGCTAGGGAAGGTAATGTGACCCTGATCTCCTTTGACAAGATGACCTACTTAGCAGATGAGGGAAAGGCTGTGGATGCTGCCTCCCCAGACTTTACTAAAGTTTCCCTCAGCATTCTCCCAGAGAAACTGGCTTCTTATGGCTTGTATACATGCATGCTTTGCTGAATAAAAAACTGCTGGATGACCAGGACCAAAGAGTGGTTGTGAATGGACTTACATATAGGTGATGAGTGGTTGCAAGTAATATTCCCCAGGGCTCCGTATTGGGGCCAGTACTCTTTAATACCTTTATCAGTGATCTGGACGAGGGGATCAAGAGCACCCTCAGTAAGTTTCCAGACGATATGAAGCTGGGCAGGAATGTAGATATGTTTGAGGGTAGAAGGGCTCTACAGAGGGATCTGGACAGTCTGGATCAATGGGCTAAGGACTGTTAAATGACATTCAACAAGGCCAAGTGCCAGGTCCTGCAGTCGGGCCAAAACAACCTCATGCAATGCTATAGGCATGGGGAAGAGTGGCTGGAAAGTTCTTTGGCAGAAAAGGACCTGGGGGTGTTGGTCAACAGCTAGCTGAATATGAGCCAGCAGTGTGTCCAGGTGGCCAAGAAGGCCAACAGTGTCCTGGCTTGTATCAACATTAGTGTTGCCAGCAGGGACTAGGGCAGGGATCATCCCCCTGTACTTGGCACTGGTGAGGCTGCACTTTGAATACTGTGGTCACTTTTGAGCCCCTCATTAAAAGAAATACACTGAGGTGTTAGAACATGTTCAGAGAAGGGAAATAAAGTTGGTGAACGTTTTGGAGAACAAGTCTTACAAGGAGTGTCTGAGGGAGCTGGGCTTGGAGAGTCTGGAGAAATGGAGTCTGAGAGGAGACCATATCTCTCTGTACAATTAACTTTCAGGAGGTTGTAATTAGGTGGGGGTTGGTCTCTTCTCCCAAGTAACAAGTGATAGGACAAGAGGAAATGGCCTCAAGTTGTGTCAAGGGAGTTTTAGATTGGATATTTTGAAAAAAATATTCACAGAAAGGGCTGTTAAGCACTGAAACAGGCTGCCCAAGGAAGTGGTTGTTATCCCTGGAGGTATTTAAAAGACATATAGATGGCACTTAGTGACATGATGTAGTGGTGGACTTGTCAGTGTTATGTTAAGGGTTGAGTTCAGTCATCTTAAGTTTTTTTTCAAAATAAATGATTCTATGAATGTAAAATTAAAAAAACATAAAAATCAAACAAATAATGGTTTTGTACATAGGGGTTAAAACATTTGGAAAGAGTTTTCTCTTGAAGTAATATGCATAAATCTTGTGACACCAAGGGAAAAAGAAAACAAACCACACAGCATGAAGTACTGTAAATAGAACAAAATTTTTATTTGAGTTTTATTGACCAAGTAAGAAAACCTTGATTTCAGACCTGACACTGAGACTGAATGGAGGCTTCTGCTTCATGGACATTTGTGTTTCTTCCAGAAAAAAAATGTTTTGTTTAGTAGTTCAATTCTACCTTTAATCTTGACCAGAATAGCCTCCACCTAGACTACATGTTGAAGCTGGATACATTCAGTCAGTCAGGACCTTTGAAGTATGTGAGTTTTTGCCATTCTCTCCTAAGAGTTCAGAACCTGTAAAGGCATACTCTAAGCTGAGGCATGAAGCCATTCATAGCCAAGGGGCTGAATGCAGTGGGCTGAATGCAGTGAAAGCTTGGAAGCCAGTTAACACCTTTTGCAAGTAGATCAAACCCTCAAACGCATGAAAAATGGTAATTATTTTTTAACTACTCATTCCAGTTTGTGGCATGGAAAGATTCTTTGTCAGGTGACTAGTTATAAAGCAAAAAAGATGCAGTACACAGCCCTAGAAGATCTCCATGCTATTCTGTCAGGGATTGACAAACGATGGTAGAAATGTCTAGACACCAAAACATGACATTCTCTATGAAGCAGAGAACCTCCTCAAAATGAGTATGACAGGAGAGTAAGTTTAAAGCTGATTAAACATGATCCTAAACTACTTTCACTTCATCCAATTTAGAAAGAAAGGAACAGATGTCAAAGCGGAGTTGTGGGTCAAAGATTGATGGACTTCATTCAGGCCAGAAAAACAAACCAAGTCAAGAAAAGTCTTCCAGTGCAGGAATTCAACTCTTGTAAATTGCTAGTAAAACTGCTGGAATGGTCCACGTCACTGCTTTGGTTTATTTCAGCAAGTATTTTTCTACTGAAATTAGAACTACATGAGGCCCATCCAAAAGGAAGACTGCATGAAATCATGTTCTTTTGAAGGGTTTCTTAGATTAAATCATATGAACTTGGTCCGTTCTTTGACCTCAGTGACAAAAAGTGATGTTGCTGGGCATGCTTAGTTTATTAGTATAGACACAGCTGATAGACAATTCCCTGATTAGTACTGCCAAAAGTTCACCTTAACAAATCAAAGAGAGTATCTGAGGCTGTAATTTTAGATATTTGTGAAGTCTATTCTTTCTTTAAAAAAATAATAGATTTTTCAGTGCCTGAAACATGAACTGAGAGAAGAAAAGTTTGGAATAACAATTAGAAAATATCTACTTGGTAGCCGCCTAGTAAAAACAAAACAAAACAGTAATATAAAATATCGATAAATAGTACAGTATGATGATCCCTATATCATGGTAAAATGATGCTTTAGGGTTCTGCAGAAATCAGGAGCGCAAATTAATTTCTTAGTCCCTTTACTTGTTCTCCTTATTTTCACATTTAAATGTTGTAGATTTTTCTAGTGTTATCCAATTACCATAGGATTCTTTTCCAAAAGAGGAAAGCTCTCATCAATAACAGTTATCCTGCAGTCCATTGCCCAGCAACATGTCTTTAGGCAAGGAATATTCTTTACTTGAAAATCTGCCCCCGAGGGTTTTTACTGTCATCCAGAATTAAACAGTAAGACCTTTTCATTATATTTCTGCTTAATTTGGTTTTATGTATAGTCTAGAAAAGAACCAGCAACAAAAACAATAGGATTTGCAGACCAATTCTATGAAGCTTTTGGAGTTTTTATTAGCAAGAGAGAAAAAAATGGCAAATTCCTCCAAAGTATGATGGCTAGATGACTTTTAATTTCAAAGAATATTCCCATTCCTAAAAAAAATCCTAATGCATCCACACTTGAGTGGTGACAGATGTTTTACTGATTACTGTATTTCTTTATTTTCATAAGATAAGCTCTTTTGATCTTCATAAATACTGAATTGTATTATTACTTTTAAGAGCTTGCTTTCTTGAGTTTATTAATTCAGTAATACTTCTATGATCAAGAAAAATGTTTATAATTACTGAAATTTATTATAAAGGAACCCAAAAGAGGTTACATCTTTGTAACTGCTATTCTTAGAAAGATTTTTTAACCTGAGTCTCCAGATAGGTTTGGTCATTAAGGGATGTTATTCACTCTTTTTCTCAGAAGCTCCTTCTCATCTTCCTCCCTGGCCACTACCCTAACCATCCTCTATGAGGCTGTTGTTGCTGTGGTCTTTAGTGCTGCTTTTACCATGTCAATGGTAGAGAAGAGTCAAGTGATTAGTTTGTGCTTCATGTAGGGACTAAGAGGTCCTGATAAATAAATTAATAGAAGCATCTATCACCACTCAGGCATAGGTAGATTATGCACAGAGGCTACCATGTACTTTAAGCCCTAAGGCAGAGAATCACAGAATGATTTGGGTTGCCTGGGAGAAGAGTCTGACCACCACCTGACTACAACTTCCCTTCAGGTAGTTGTAGAGAGTGATGAGGTCCCCCCTGAGTCTCCTCTTCCCCAAACTGAACAACCACAGCTCCCTCAGCCTCTCTTCATAAGACTTTCCCTCCAGGCCCTTCCCCAGCCTCGTTGCTCTCCTCTGGACCTGCTCCAGCACCTCAATATCCTCCTGGAAGTGTGGGGCCCAGAACTGCACACAGTACTCGAGGTGAGGCCTCAACAGTGATGAGTACAGGGGGTGAATTACAACCCTAATCCCGCTGGCCACACTATTCCTGATACAAGCCAAGATGCCATTGGCCTTCTGTGCCACCTGGGCACACTGCTGACTCATGTTCAGATGACTGTCAACCAACACTCCCAGGTCCCTCTCTGCCAGGCTGCTCTCCAGCCACTCATCTCCCAGTCTGTAGCGGTGCATGGGGATACTGTGGCCAAAGCGTAGGACCCTGCACTTGGCTTCAGCCCATTGACTCAGCCTGTCCAGGTCTCTCTGCAGCATCTCCCAACCCTCCAGAGATCGACACTCCTTTCCAATTTAGTGTCATCTGCAAATTTACTAATGGTACAGTCAATCCCCTCATCAATAGGGATGTTGAATAGAATTGGGCCCAGTACTGATCCCTGGGGGACATCACTGGTCATCGGACACCAACTGGATGTGTACCATTCACAACCACCCTCTGTGCCCACTCGTCCAGACTTTTTTTAAGCCAGTGAAGGGTGCACCTGTCCAAGCCATGGGCCACCAGCTTTTCCAGGAAGATGCTGTGGGAGTCAAGGCTTTGCTGAAGTCTAGGTAGACAACATCAATAGCCTTCCCCTCATCTACCAGTCACAGAATGAGATCAAATTGGTTAGGCAGGACCTTCTTTTCCTAAACCTGTGTTGATTTGGCCTGAGACCCTGGTTTTCCTGTATGTGCTGATTGATGGCACTCAGTATGATCTGCTCCATAGCCTTGCCAGCACATATCAGAGAGATTTGCCTGAGTACCTTACCTTCAGATTGGTGAGGTGCACATCTGCCAACAGTGTGCAGACATTGAAAGGCTTCTGCGAGGGTTCCTGCTGTCTAGCAGGACAGACAAGACTGGGCCAGGCAAGACACCAAGTGTTGTATCTGGTGTCTTCAAGTTGGAGGAAAAACTCTTTGAAAGTCTTAATGGAGTGAAAGTCGACACACTCTTGGTGAGGTGCTGAAGGCTCCTGGAATAGACTCTACTCATCAGTAACTGTTTACAAGAAAGTAATGAGCTAGACTACAGGCAAAAGTATAACAATATGTGTTTTTGTTTTGTGCAGTGATCTTTGGGAAGTCAAGGCTGTACTTCCTTGCATACAGTCAGGTGATGAGACACTCCAACTCCAGCTGCAGTCTCTCCTCCCATACAATGGATATGATGGATGTGGGGTTTTAAAGGAGAACTCAGATGTATTATATCCAGCAAGCTCCCATACACAGGTTATCAGGAATGTTCCAATATCTAAAAGGTTGGTTTAAGAAAAGACAGCTTTTATAATCCCTGGACTAAAAGATTGTGTTCTTGGCAGTGTCATTGGAGTTGGATGTATTTCTTCTTAGTTAACCACTCTTCTTTCTCAGCCTTTCTTAAACTAGAAGGATCTTTTACTCTTCTAGGGATTAGAACCCATTTCTGTGAGGTAGCTGTTTTCTACTGAGTACACTTATTTTTTTCTTGATTTACCAAGGATCAAACAATTTCTGGCTTTTTTTCGGGATTAGAAATTGCATTGTCTTTCTTTAAGAAGAAATATTTTTGCTGAGTTTAACAGGCAAATTACTGAAGATTTTTTACTGCACTTGGAGGTAAAATGTGACAAAGCTTAACACATAGGACATCAAAGGAAATATATACAAGAAAGTATTTCTCCCTTAATTGTTTATATTACTGGCTTCCTTAATCATGATGCAGATACATTTCTCCCTATGATAGAATTGTATATAGAATATGTTGACACAGGATTTGCTTCTATGAAAATTTTGAATGAGGAAAATAAAACATAACAGAACTCTGCCCTGCATTTAATCTTTATGCTTTGTAAGGGATACACTCAAGTAATGGCTTTTTCTTTCAAATAAGGAGCTGGGATTACAGAATACAGAGTGTTGGCGTAAAAAAAAAAAACAAAACAAAACATCCTTTTCGATGTTTCCTAAAGGGCTTGATCAAAAAAATCACTACTTTGAAAACAAACTTCTTTTTCCTTTTGATAGCTGTCTATATAAATATCAAAGGATCTGCTAATTGATAATATGGATATTCTTGATAATACATAAGTTCAACTATACAGTAAAGTCAATTAGCTGGGAATGTATAATATTACTAGTAAAACAATTCGAGCTGTTTATTTTTCCACTGACATGAATCTTAAAATACATTCCTATTAAGTTTTTTTCTATTACAAAAACATTGTTTTCTAAATATTTTAATGACTATTTTAAAAGTTGCTGTTCTAACACAAGCAATATTTAAAATCTCACTCTTCACTGTTAGATAGAAAGAAAATCAAACAGAAAATACTGGCAAGTACCATCAATTATATCTGTTTCCCAGCCAGAGCATCTGGGCTTTTGGCAGACACCCTTGGCAGATCTGTTACACTGGAGGCTTCAAGTTTCTTTTCCTGAGAATTTTGTTTGGGTTATTTTGCTAAGTAGGAAACAGACACTTATATGCCTACTGCATATCATGTTTGGGAATCTAATTCTGCCTTGGACCTTGAAGAGGAGGATCTGTAAGTACAGCCAGTTAAAAAATTACACCATACCATTTATTGGAAAATTGGTTTTGAACAAACCATTGCATGTGAAAGGTATCTGCCTTCTAAGAATATTCAAGTTTTACTTAAAAGAAAACAGAACAAGCTACATATGTAATTCCTGGTTTGAAGGTATCTTTTTTTTTAAATAAAAAGCTAAAAAATAGTTAGAAGGAAGAACACCGTTTACTGATTAGCTCAGTTTATAACAGCTATTCTTTAGCTGAAGGCTACTGGTGGGTGCTTCGCAATCATGGGATTAGGAGAAAATAGTGCATTTGACCTGTAAATTGTTCAGGTTGTTCTAATAATAAACCGTTCATCTAGTCATAAAACATGACTGCACTGATACTGCCACTTTTACTAGTCATGTTTTACCCCTTAAACTGGCCTCAAGTGTTAGTAACAAAGTTATGCTCAAAATGAAGAACTGCCAACTACAGTCCCTCTGAAAATTATTTGTTCATAAAATTATCAGTAAAATGCTTTTAAAAAATAATTTTCTACCCATTTTCAGAAAGAGTTCTTGATCATTTGTTGTTCAGGATGTATTATTTAGTCTTTGTAGTGTGTAGTCAGCTCATTAGATGACTGACTTGATGAAATCAAGAGCAGTTCCTGCAGGATAGTATCCACTTCAATGGGAGGAATGTAAGAACTTTCAGGACTACAGCAGAAAACATGGTAACAAGCTGAGGAAATTTTATCACTTTTTCCCACTTTTATGATACAGATGAGTAGTAGCACAACTTTTCAGAATCTACAGAATTGGAGCTAAATTGATTGCTCAGACTCAGACCTTATTCTCAGAATTAAGGTTCAGCTTCTCCTGGAACCCTTTACAGACATTGCAAGGGAAAAATCAAAAAGCACAGGAACACAGAAGTCAACAGACCACTTTAAGATCTTACTTTTTTCCTATACTTGGTATGTATCTCATACATCAGATCTAAGCATAGCTACTTTTCCTTCAGCTAAGGGTAATAGAAAGTTGGGTGGTTATTGAATCTTTTTGTTGTTTTTATTTTGGTATCTATTACATCACTGTGATATGTCAGCTTCACTACCAAATATTCCATGTGGCTGAGTGTTTTCAGAATTTTTATAGTGTTTTGTATACAACTGTCCACATTTGCATGCAAAAAGAGATACTTCACAGTCCTTTTTATAAAAAGAAGCAGCTATCTGAAAGCTCACAGAACTGTAAACAAGGTTGCTAAGGAATTGAATGTCTGATGCACTGAGCAACTTCACAGATGAGTTTTTTGTGATTTGCCCAGTTCTCGCAGCAGTTTGCCAGCAGTTGTGCTGCTCCCCAAGTAAATGCAGAAGAATAGAAAAAATGTTACCCTGATGGGTACCAATATTATTTTGCCTACAGAAAGTGCTTTCCTCAATATAACCCGGCCCATGGAAGACTATAACATTTTCTTGCCCTGTTTTGTGAGTTTGCAGTAGAACTAGATATAAAAATGGTTGTGCTGCCTCTGACCACAGGTCTGTCTTGCATTATGTCTATGGTACTAGCTTGCTTAGAGGAGATGCTGAGGGGAGGAATATATGCAAAGTATGCATATGCTATTATTTTCTCTGTCATCCTTTCCTAGATTCTGGCAATGCATTGACTGGAAGCTAGAATTTGCAATATTAATAATCCCTTTTCTTCCATTAATTTACCTACCTTTTAACTCCATTTATCATTTTGACAGCTTCAATTCCTAATGACCTCTGTTAATGTGTTGTGCAAAGAAATACTCATCTTGATTAAACTTGTCAAATATTTCACTTAATACACATTACTCACTTTCCATCCATTCATGACTTCATTACATCACTGCCATATCCCACAGCTGTTGCTTTTCCAGAAAGTTCTAGCAACCTCTTCTTGTGTAGATATCATGTGATATCTTGTTCATTCTTACAGTCTGTTGCTCAGTCGGAACTGTATTGATTATTATCATTTCAGTAGCATTTGCTTGATTGTAAATCATAAATTATAAATCATATGTTCCTTTGATTTCCAAGTGTTTTCAAAGGAAGAAACCAAAATAGAATATGTAAACAAAGTAATTTCAGAAAGAAAAATCAATGTGTATTTACTGAGAAAATAATCAAAAGCAAATTTTTTTTTTCCTTTTTTTTTTTCTGGCACCTAATCTTGCCTATTTTTTAAAAATAAAATGAATTCTAAAAAGTGTTGGTTTCACTCATTCTATATTATCGGTCTCATGTGTATCAAGTATATCATGTGTATCACATAAATACTCTATATCATCTATATAATCTAAATATATCTCTAAATCTCATTCTGGATAGATAGCTAATACACTGCTAACACAGTAGCTGGTAGAGAAAAGAACTTAGTTTCTGTTCTGCTCGATAGCCACTAAAATATCCAAATGTGCTGATTTAATTTATTTTTTTTTTTCCTGCCATAAAGAGAGGATCTTAGTAAGTAGCCTTAGCTCCAAACAGTTCAGCCACGAGGGCTAACACAAAAATCAGTTCTACTCATCCTAGTCAAGACATAACCTGAACAGGGGCATACTGGAATTTGATACAAACTTTGGTAAAATTTTAATTTACCCTCTGTGATCCAGACAAAATTCTTGGTCTTGTCAGCCTTTCCTTCTGATCATATATGAGATATACTTCTTTTTTTTTTTTTTTTTTTTTTAATGCAGAACAAACACTTGTTCTCTTATAAATTATTCTGTGAAGTTTTAGCCCAGATCCCATATTAAAAACTATATGGGTTGAAGCTTCAGTGTTGTTGGGTACCTTGAAAAACATTTCTGAGATCAAAGAAGTACTGATATATTTTCTATCTGCAGAGGCTACTAAGTACAAATCTCCATATTCTAGGTAGCTTGTCTCCAGAACTAAGCATAAAATAGAGCAGTATTTCAAAAGGGCCAATTGCTTTAGGCAGCACAGTCACAGGACTAAAGTTTTAGTATTTTTCAGATTGCTACACTTCAGAACCTTATGACATTAATAAATGAGTCTTTATCATCATTTAATGACCTCATAGTAGCTGTTTAATAGGATAAGAAGAATTGTACAACAGAATTTGGCCTTAATTAAGTCTACATACCCTCAAAACAAATCTCTTCTAGTTGATTTCAGACACTTGGACACTTCAGACTCCTCGATAAACCAGCAGCCGTGTTTAGATTAATGAGGGATCTTGCTCTGCACAACCCACTGATAATGAGATGTCTAAAACCATTACATTCACTCAGAAGTGTGTATGAAACAGGGTCCTACTTAAAATAGTAACCATTGACTTTTTCAATTAGTGTTTTATTCTTAGTCTAGTTATGCTGATCACTGCATTACAAAACAGACATAACAAAACCATATTGGAATTTATCTGGGTACACAAAGCAATTCTGTAATAGAACTCAAGTTCTGGAAGGAAAAATGCAAAGCTGCAAAAGGAGACTAAATTAGTCTGGATTTGCTACTGTAGCTGTATTGATTCTGCTGCTCAGGTTTATTTGCTTCTCACTAGTTAAAACATGCTCATGTTGTGTTTTTGACAGCAGAAAAGACTAAAATAAATGTATCTCAGTAATTAAATAAATTTCACTATTAAACAGGAAGGCTAAGTGGCTACTTGTATCTACGTAGAAGCCTGAAAGCACAATTTCTTTTCATCTGTATCTCAGGAATGTGATACAGATTCCTGATCAGGAACATGATTCTCAGGAATGTGGTTTTAATATTATAAATTCACTGTACTCTGTGATGCAATTAGGTTTAATCAACATTTATAATTAAGTCTGAAAAAAATCAAGGTTGATAAAATTGCTTTCACTGTAGTTAAGGCTCAATGCCTCAGATGAACTGGAGTTAGACTTCATTTTCTATATGTGGACAAAAAGAGAGCAGTTAATATTAAGGATGTCCAGTAAAGCGAATGTTATTGGAATATGCAGTCCTCAGAACTGGACATTTAATAGTTATCATAATATGGAGTAAAAGCACAACTGAAGTGTTTGACTATACCAGTTAGACTGTAATAGGTTTAGCTCATTGATTTTTAAGGAGACATCAAACCACTATGATGACAGAGTTTAACTTCTGTACTGTTCATGAACCTCACCTGAACGCTTCTAAAAAATCTATAGCATTGCTCTTTTTTTTTTTTTTTTAGTTTTCATTTTGTTTTGGGTTTCTTTTGAGAAGCTATATTTTTTTTTTCAAAAAGATACACAGTTTAATGTACAGACTGATATTAATGAAGGATGTCATTCATCCTTATACATTATAAACAGATACACATACACTCATATATTTCATCATCTTTACCAAATTTGCATGCTTTAGATTTTTTAGTGCTCATCTGCTAGTTACAAGTATCCATTGTCCTCCAGAACTTTCTCTTATGCAGAAGCATATAAACTTTAGCCAGCTACTCTTTTCTTTGATTTAATGAACAGATTAACTTTAGAATTTCTCCTCTCAATCAATCTTCTGAGAATTTCAACAATATTGAGATCTCTTCTCTAAATCCACAGATATTAATCACTACATTTCTTTAATTGTTGACACTGGAAAGAGCACAGACTTCTAATAATGGTGTCAGGAATGATAGATACAATGATTAATATAATTTTCCTATATACACAAGGATTATATTCTTCCTCTTAATTAAGTAACATCAATAAGACCTTATATTCAGCTATTCATTTCTCATGACTCCTAAATAATTTTTTTATATTTTCTTTTTGAGGATATAGTTTCCTATCTTATAGATAAAAGCTACTTTATTATTATTATATGTATTGCTTTGAATTTTGTTATTTTACATTGAATTTATATGATTACTAATACTTATGTATAATACTTACCTGTCTTTGACAAGCTGCATAATTTACAATCTTACTTATATCTTCTTTCAATTTATTTTACAGCTGTTTTAGAGAATTTCGGTCAGAAATCTGTGTGAAATCCTGGTAGGTATTCTGCAGCAGATGACTGCTTCTCCATGTTTGATAAACACATTTAGTATTTGCTACATTCATTTATATTAGAATATGATATAGTTCTAAGGTGTTTAACAAATGTCTGTTAGGTTTATTTTTGCCAGCCCTGGTTATACTATTAAGTTTCACAAGAAACTTACCGATTTAAAATTAGCTTGACTGGTATTATCATGGCCTGCTTGCCTCTGACATTATTTTTTTGAGTTTTACCTGGGATCAGTGTCAGTCTAATAGGATTCTGCAGAAGAGGGATGTGGAAAAAGTATGTTCCTATGTTTTCGCAGCTGAAAGATAGTAAGCCTGACTTCTTTCCACTCTGAAGTCTTGCATTTACAGATCACATTACACAAACAAGAAGCACTGGTGAAATATCTTGAAATTTTCTCTGGTATAAAACACTTTAACAGCAGTGACACTGACATCAATTGAAACTAATATAAGCACAGATTTAATAAATCACTAAAAATACACAAAGCTATGCTTTCTTTGAAAAAAAATATTTTTTTCTAGTCAATCATACAGTTCGTGACATTTGAAGAGATAAGCAATATATTGTAAGGGTATAAGGGACTGCTATGGTAACTTCTTATACTGAAGAAATAAAATAAAAAAATCAGCAGTTGAATCTGTGTTTACAATAGAGTATAAATATGCATTACAGAGGCACTAAATCTCTATTTAATGATAAAGAGTGACATAGACTCATTCATGCCCTTTGGTATAGTGCTCCCATATTTTCCTCATTATTTAGGAATTTATGTCTTGACTTCCATGGTAGTGGATATACAAATCCAGGGTGCATGTGTATTTGCATGTACATTGTCCTCTGGATCCTTCCTCATGTCTCTCCTATCAGGAATACTAGAATAGGTCGGGCAGTTCAGTGTTGTGATGAGTCAGCCTCATATCATTTTCAGAGGTGGATGCTGAAGATGAAAAGTTATGGGTCTACAACTTATTAGGGGTAAGTAGACAAGTGCTGAGGAGCAGGGTTATCTTAAACCCCAGACAGAGCTCTACATGGGGAGAAGGTCCATATAGATTATTATTTATGGCATGAGTATCTAGAATAACTCTTAGCCAGAAGAGACTGAATTAAATGCAGACAGCTGTATCATGGAACATATCAGTGCACAAAAGCGTAAAAAGACAGAATGATGTCAGCTTCTCTTCATG
This sequence comes from Chloroceryle amazona, assembly GCA_027560015.1. Taxonomy (NCBI): domain Eukaryota; kingdom Metazoa; phylum Chordata; class Aves; order Coraciiformes; family Cerylidae; genus Chloroceryle; species Chloroceryle amazona. Next base: position 38,910 of record JANHFX010022239.1, read on the forward strand.
TTCATAAATTTTAACAACCCCATCATTACACAATTTACTAATCTTTCTGGAAGTCTTGTCTTATTTAATAAATACTTTGATATTTGGACTCAGAACATTATGACAGCAAATTTCATATTTATTTCAAAGCATTTAATTGTTATTGAGAGGATCTGTTTGATGATTTGTACAAGAATATGGAGTAATGTTTAGATTTTAAGAATGATCTTCTTCCTAGGAAGCCAAAAATTCAGTAGAATATTGTTCACTTCCCATATTTTTTTGACACACACTGCTTATTATATGAAATTTAGGTAAAGATTTAAGCAGATAGGAAACAACTTTAAAGATACTTGCCTTAGAGTAAAACTCTATCACATCTTTTGAATTTTCTTTGTTTATTTTTTTACGTTAATTTCTAGATAAATGGAGAAAAAACTTCCAAATCTTTCTCTCAGATTATGTTTTTTCCACATTCTCTTTAAATAATTTTATCACTATTCTTTTATAAATACTTGTGAGTTTAAATACTTTCAGTATCCATAAATTATGTTGATTTTTGCTTTACTTTTTCATAAATTCCCTAAAGTAAATTAAGGAATAGTTGGGAAAAATGAAGTTGTGGGTGTGTCAGGGTATTTTTTTAATATTAAAAAAATAAACTTCTTCCTGCAAAAAATAATGTTCCTTCAGGGTCTCCCTCAATATATGGTCTCCCTTGAAAGGACCACCTAAACAAGAGGACTCATACAAAATTTCCAGCAAGTGAAAAAGCAATCTCAGCAATATAGAGGACTAGAAAAACTAATACATACTCATAAGAGGAATATTTTCATTTGTATTCTGACAGATTTGCTTCTTGTTACCCAAATGCTTAGGTCAATCTTGATGCATAAAATACAGAAGCCAGTGCATTGTTTTTTCAAATTATGCACATTAACTTTACATTGTCTCTCTTTAATTAGCATTTAAATTAGCTTATTTTTCCATGTATTTCTTTTCACACATTTATGGAACATGCAGAATATTTGGCCATTTTTGCATCCTTTTAAAGATTTCCAGTACTATTCTGTGGATTCCTGAACTACTACTGTTTTTTTGGATAAGAAATAAGTACCAAATTTTTAATCAGCTTCTATTGAGAAGCAGTAGAATAGTCACTTAACACTTGATTTCTCAAGCCTTTAAGCACAGATTTCACTGTCATGCAAGTATCCTGTAGAGTGGGACATAGCAGAAGAAAGAACATTTTGCACCAGCTTTATGGCTGATTTATAACATGTCACTTCTTGCACAGGGAACAGTGTGAAGATACATCTTTCAGACATCCTTTCTTCTGTACATCTCTAGAGACGTGCACCAGGGAGCATCCTGTATTTAAGGCTTTCTGCTAGATTCTAGAGTATGGGGAGTTGTGTTTGGAGGCGTAGGAATGTTCCTCCACATTTGAATTTGCTGAGATAGATACATCTCGAGAGTTTGAGATATGCTGCTAAAACAGGTGTAAACATAGCTCTGTTGTAACTGGTCCTAAGTAGATTCAATGTGGCATTAAGCATTTAGAAGGAATCATATTTAATAAGAAAATGTTTAAGCAATTGATGGAACAATTATCCCTTGCATTTTTTTTTAAATAAAACCCAGAAAGTTTTGGCTGGTCTGAACTTTCTTGTATTGGCCAGTTCTTTGGCAATTCATAGAGTGACTGTTTTAGGCATGTGGAAGTATATTTCAGTTGTGATGACAAAAGGGGACATCAATAACTTGTTAGATTAGTCCTGAAATAAAACCTGCATTTTATTACTTGAAGTTGTTTCCCTGACTGTCAGTTAGACAATTTCTTCTGAGGAATACATTTTTACAATGAGGGTGGTGAGGCACTGGAACGGGTTGCTTAGAAAAGCTGTGGATGCCCCTCCCTGGAAGTGTTCAAGGCCAGATTGGATGGGGCTTTGAGCAACCTGATCTAGTGGAAGGTGTCCCTGTCCACAGCATGGAGGCTGGAACTAGATGATCACTTAAAGGTCTCTTCCAACCCAAATGATTATGGTTCTGTGATAATCTCTACGTTACAGAGCACCCACCCTGGCAACTTTTAAATACTGATTTATTCACTATGCTATATGTATAAGAATTAGAGTTACAGGCACAAGTTCACAAATAAGACAACACAGCTGTTTGTATGAGGACCCCACGATTTCAGTGACAGGCCAGGTTTCTTGTTCTGAAAGCAGAAGTTTGGCAAGCATGCTGTCACTGCAGCCCTTTACTGGGGTACAGATTTTAGTGCTCCTTGACTTTTAACAGACTGAGAGAAAATTAATGGTCTGAACAATTTAAGAGATGCAGTTAGCTCTTCAAGGGTACAGGAACCCATTGAGAGACAGAATCTTTGCAAAGCACAGGCACTTCACAGGGAAAAACAACACTATGATGGCTGCCTAAATTAGTGGAAGGGACTTCTGGAGGCCTTTCATCTTATTACTGTTCAATTAATAGCCAGACATAATCTAGACATTAATGAGGGATACAAGTGGAACTGCAAAGAAATAACATAATTAGGCCCTGAATTTAATCATTCACAAAATTACATGGAGACACTGTACTCTTTTATTTTAAATAAGGCTAATAAGGTTTCTTTTCTAATTTGACTTTTTTATAGATTCTAAGATTTACTGTGTGGAAATACATCCTAGAAAATTCCCTCTCTGCCTCTCATCTGTTCTTCCAGGTGCCCATTCAAATTAACACTCATTCTGTTCTATAATACAATTTCTTAAAACCCATTCCTTCCCTTCACAACAGATTTTTCTGAATTTGTTTAAAGTTCTATGTGATGAAATTTGTAAACATGAAGGGCTAGCTTTAGAAAACATAGCACCGCAGATTGTGTACCAAAATTTTATCTATTAACATTTTACTAATGTTTATTGGTGATTGAATTGCTAATTGGTTTGTTAATGGTTACTTCGTTTACCAGTGTCAATGTCAACTTGTAATAGTAAGCTCAAAATGAATGTCTGAAAAGATTTCAGTGGTCCCTAACCTCACAAAATGGTGTTATTTTACTTCTAAAATGCACATTTTATGACATTTTCATAATAAGGCTGTTTCTGTTCAGAACAAGCATGTATGACATTCCCCATCTTCTTGTGTGGTAGCAATTGTTCTTCTGTATGCAAATAATTTGTATGTAGTGTAATTCATCTGCTTGTGTGTCTCAAAATTTCCACTTTATGAAATGCATATTATAAGATTGTCATAATAATTTAATGTCTTTGTTGCTAGAAACATCAGTTTATGACAAAGATCCCTATTACAGAAGCCAGTACAATGATGTTGTATGAGGTGGGCAGGTGTGTAAGCCAAGTTCATCCAGAGATGCAGACTGATGGGTTGTATGAAACTCAATGCAGAAAACCTTTAGACTTGAAAACATGAATGGATGGCAACTAATTTTCCTTTCTAACAAAATAAACCAAACCAACAACAAAAAGCTGCTGGAAACATTAGTCAGTAAACTTCAACATATAACTAAATAACTGGAAATGTTTACAAGAGAAAAGTTTTTTAACAATATGACATGTCATTACCTTTGAAGAACCTTTCTGCTTGAACATTGCTCTGGTTTCCAATTATTCAGTCACTCTTCCTGGATTAAAAAACAAAATAAAATAAAAAGATGTTGACAGCACCTATAATTTTGCTACAAAGATTTAACACACTATCTGCTATAGAAGACAAGGCAGTGAAGCAAAGCTGAAGTCTGCTAATTTGGAAATATTTGTTTCTTGAAAAGTGATACTTTTTATTCTAAGTGCTTCTCATGCAATAGCTATTAAAATAGTTGATTAAAAATTAATTTCATAAATGAAACATTCTATAAACACTTGATAGCTGTATTAATAGTAAGAAAGTATTATGTAATTAAAACAATACCTATAGTCAATCATGACTTCAAGAACAGAACTGATATCAGAATGTCATTTTTAAGATTGTACCAGAGCATTTATCCCTATCTGGAGGAGAAAGGCTTATTTTTACCACAATACATAAGGAAATAAAAGTGTTTGAAGTATTGAAAATAACAGCTGATGAGGAACTTTTTGAACTGATTGTTTTCTTGGAGTAATTTCCTAATTCTCATTTTGAAAAACATCTGTATATTTTATTTATTTAAAAATAACTTTAGCATTAAGGTAAACAAGTAATTAAAATGGACACTTTATCAAAAGTATTCAGAAACCAACAGAAATATTTTAAAACTCGTCTGAATTAATGATTTTTATTTACTTTATCTGAATGTTTATGATTTGGTGAGGGGCATTAATGAATTTAAACAGAAAAATAGTATTTTTCTAAATTTCATAACAGGTCCCAGTCTGTACTCTAAGAAGGTTATTTGGAATTATATGGTCTTTTTTTTTTTTACTATTATTTTTGCGAGGCTATTGGAATTTAAACTAGTCAACCACAATTTTAGGACTTCATGGTAAATCCAGGTCCTAGTGGGACATAAGGGAGTTAAAGCCTATATTGATTTGCTTCATTTCAAAAGCAACAAGAATGAGGTCTGCTACCACAGTTCTTCCAAATCATTAGAGTCCAGAGAGAACAAAGGGAAACAGACCTAAATAGACATTATAGCTCTTGTATTTTAAGCATGTGCTGACAGACATTGATTAAGCTTAATATCTTCAGATTGCAGACATAGAGACTGGAATGTACAATGAGATAGGAATCCACTGCTCTTCCAGGTCAATTCCAGTTAATTCATCTCAGCAATGTTTATTCAGAGACAACAAAATTCAGATCAGTTTGAATTTACTTACCACACTGACAAGTATACTACAATCTCACACTATACTGAGAAGGCAGATGGTCTGAAATGAGCCTAATAGTGCATAGAGTTAATGGTGAAATGGGTTCCTGGTAATTTGTGATGTAGGAGTGATAATCAACACAGCATGGGTGGATAGACGCTCGGCTTGAGAACAGGATAGATCAGAAAAAAAAATGCAGCATTAGCAGGGACAGTCATGTATCCCTTCAGTCCCCAGGCTGCTGAAATCAAGCCCAGCAGAAGGCAGGTTGGCAGAGTTCCCTCTAATGCCGCATCAGACACAGCTGGCTGGAGGAAAGAGTGTTGAGAAGTAGCCACAGGTGATGAATGTTTCCTGCTACTCTGACCTGCTGCCCTACCTTCATGAGAGTCCATCACCCTGGCTGAGCTCAGAGTGGTGGCTGGACAGTTTCTTTCTTATAATATGTTGTTTTCTTCTGACTGTACATATAAACACTCTGATTACGTCTATACAGATATATCATTGAATGACTGAGATCAATACCTTGGAAATATCGAGCATTGTGAATTTCTGTTCAGTCTTCATGTCTATTAAGTCTTAATCCCATTCAGACAACACAAAATATTCTTCTGTTAATGATTCATTTTTCATCCCTTTTCTATCTCTAAATTTCTGTCAGGTGGTGATGAAAATTCAGATGGAGAATTTTCTGGGTGCATCTTCCTGCTAGATGCAATTTCATCAGTGGTTTATTATTTGCCTCTGATGATTCTAAAGTGTGGAAAGAAGCAAGTAGGATGGAAATAGAAGATGGTTTCCATCTCTTTAATTTATTACTAGCTGTATTTTACTTTCACACACCACTATGGGGATGACAGGTCTCTAGTTCTTGCTCTCTCTTTCCTGAGCAGAACTCAAAACTTAGGTTATGAGACTTTTACCCATGAACAAAAAGTGATTTGAAGTGGCCATTTAGAGATCCAGAACTCGCTGAACTATTGGATAGAGAGAGGTACAGCTTTCTGTACACTATTTTTATTCTCTTTGATTCAGCTCTGACTGCATGTTATACAAATTCTTCACTCATATTCTGGTCCTATTTTCCAAGAAGCCATTTGGCAGTTCCTTTTTTTGGGAACCTTTCTTTTGATGTAGTTTTCAGAAGCAAATCAATAATTGCCTATTCTAGGAACTATTCACCCTCCCATGTACCAACTTCCTAAAATAATTCAGAGGTTCCTTCTTCTAACCATGTTCATTGGGTAACTTTCTTTTGCTTTTTGTGTTTTGAATTTTTTTCAGTGCCATTAATCAGGGCATATTTGATCTCAAAAAAAAATTTAAAAAAAAAATCATCTCTTTATGTATCTATGATGTATAAAAACATAGTATTCTTTTTTGTAGTAGCAGGAATACCATCCAGAATGTGAAATACTTCTTTTTAATGGAGGAGATTCATGGAATAAATGTGGTAGATATAACTAGAACAGATTAGTTTTTAAGTCTGGATGCCATTTGATCCAAAGGAGGACCAATTGCATGGTTAGAGCCATCTTCAAGGTGTGAAAAAATATTTAATGATTTTCCATTTTTGTATGTTGTGTCCATTCCCTCTTTTTCAAAAAAAATCTGTCTCTGACTTGTCTGTAAACCAGTAAGTAATAGAAAACAGTAACAAGGTACCCTCTTAGACTGCTATTAAAAGTTAAGAATCACAGTTGTCTCTGTGTCATCTTGTACATCAAGTGGCTACCAACTTGGTGATTTTCCATTACTAATTAATTACTAATTTGTTGCCTGTTTTCAGGCGTGGCGACCTGGTTCAGAAAAAGGCACAGCTACTATCCAATAACTGCACAGTCCTGCTGCACGCAAACACTCACGTGGTGGAGGGCAAAATGGTGTTTATTGGTGGGTGGCACGGCACTTTATATCCTGGGTTTACAACGTCACTTCCGTCTGCTTGCATCATAACTAAGCGTTGCTATAGGGAAAGGGTTTTGTCTTCCCGTACAACGCGATAATCTTCCGGACGCCGGGCCCTAACTACCAACACTAATTACTACTAGGAAGGCCAAAACTGGACACAAGGTTCCAGGTGTAGTTATACAAATGTTAGATGGAGCAGAGTAATCACTTCTCTCAAGTTGCTGTCTATACTTTTTAATACAGTCCAATATGAGGGTAACTTCATTGAAAGACTACACTTCTGACTCATCCTGAATTTGATGTTCATGAGTACCTCCAGGTTCTTCAAAACTGTTTCCCATTTTTCCAGTGCCCAGCTTGTTCTGCTACAGAGAATTATCCTGTCTCAAGTCCCAGGAAGTCACTTCTGCATTTGCCTTTGTTGAATTCTGTAAAATTCCTGTCAGACTAATTCTAAAACTTATGAAGAACTTTCTGAGTGGCACACCTCCCTTCCAGCATAAAGTAGTATTTCTTTCTGAGGATGCAGTCCCTCTTGTCTGTATGTACTTTTGTGTGTGTATGTATGCTTCGCCTCCCCTTTATATTCTGTTCCCCACTTCAGAGTTCCTGACTTTTAGATGAAGTTATTTCTGCCTCTGTTTTCTCCTATTGCATTGTCTGCTGGATGCTGCCAAAGCAGAATCACAAAAGAAAAAAAAATAAAAATAGAAGACAGCACCTTTGAAGAGATATCACAAGCAAGGAACACAGCTTCTGAAAAACTGCAAGAGTGACAGCACATGAACCCAGGTAACCTTGCTGCTTATAATAAATTCAAAAGAACACCCTATATCTATGGATTTAATAATTACTTCTAGAGTTTTTTGCTACATATCAGGGCTTATGTTGAAAATTCAGACCTTTTTTTCCACATTTTACACACTTTAGAATTGGATGTTATTTCATTAAGTGCTCTTATTGTCAGAGTATAGGACTTGCTGCAAAGTTTACATTTCAGGAACATAAGTATTACTGGTTTTATCTGATCTGATATCTCCCTGAAAACTTCTATCTTGCTGTCAGTGCTATAGTTGTAGGAAAGAAAAGGGCTTGTTTCTGCTCCCCAGTTATTGTTTCCTTCATGTAACAAGAGTGGATATAACAGAGGAAATATTCCCTGTACTGCCTTGGTTCTTTGAATTCAGGAACACAGGCAGGTCAGAGGAGAGCATACCTGAAGCTATGCCTCTGTGGCTACAGCTTCTGTGTCTAATTCACTGTTATCAGGAGAGTAAAACAGTCAAAAATTAAAGTTCAACAGGTTCAACAGTGTGAAAATGTAACATCCATTAATATATTATATTATTTCCCCAGTAGAGTTATTTAAGTCAGAAGAGCAAAAACTGAATGTGGGTTCCATGAGCATGAATACTGTTTTCATTCAAGATTCTTCATTCCACTCTTAACAGCATGCTGAAAGAGGACTGCTGAGGTTTTCTCTGAGAGACACTTCAGGATGATTTTTGATATCTGATGCTATCATTCAGGACCTCAGTTTTCATGGCTCATTGGAAAGCACATGCCTTAGCTTTGGAGGAACACATATTTCATGTGGTTGGCTGAGCTTTGCTAAGCATGAATTCCTTTGTGTTTGTCAGGTAATTCAGAGACTTTATCACTGGGCAAGATGTTAAAATAAGATACCTATTTTATTGCATCCAATAAAACATTGCAAAAGTTGCAGCACTTTGGTGCTACAATTTCACACACTATTATACAGTTGGATGTCTCCCTGTCACTGAGTGGAATGAAAGAGAGCCGTGTCATCTTCTGTTTTCTCTGCTTGGGCTTCCATAAAATGCTAATAAAGGGGAAATGTAGGAGGTTTCAACACTCTTTCATTATATGTTTATTTTATAATATATTTAATCTAGTAAATACCTTTTTTTTTGTTCACATACTTGATTCTGTTGGTGATACAAAACCTGGAGGAAGGCCAGTGTCACTCCAGTCTTCAAAAAGGACCAGAAGGATGACCCAGGAAACTGCAGACTGGTTACTCTTACCTCTGTCCCTGGAAAGATGATGGAAGAAATTGTTCTGGATGTCATCTCAAAACATACGGGAGAAAAGAAAGTTATTGGGAGATGTCAACATGGATTCACCAAGGGGAAATCATGCTTAACCAATCTCATAGCCTTTTATGATGGCACAAGGATAGATGAGGGGAGGGCAGTGGATGTGGTATTTCTTGACTTCAGCAAGGCTTTCGATACTGTCTCCCATGGTATCCTCACAGCCAAGCTTGAGAAGTGTGGACTGTGAAGTGAGGTGGATTGGGAACTGGCTGAAGGACAGAGCCCAGAGAGTTGTGATCAGTGGAGCAGAGCCTAGCTGGAGGCCTATAACTAGTGGTGTCCCCCAAGGGTCAGTGCTGGATCCAATACTGTTCAATATATTCATCAATGACCTGGATGAAGGGATAGAGTGTACCCTCAGCAAGTTTGCTGATGATACAAAGCTGGGAGGAGTGGCTGACACTCCAGAAGGCTGTGTGGCCATCCAGCGTGACCTGGACAGGCTGGAGAGCTGTACAGGGAGAAATTTAATGCAATTTAACAAGAGCAAGTGTAAAGTGCTGCATCTGAGGAAGAACGACCCCATGTATCAGTATAGGCTGTGGGCTGATCTGTTGGAAAGCAGCTCTGGAGAAAAAGACCTAGGGGTCCTGGTGGACAAGAGGATGACCATGACCAGTGAGGGTGACAGAGCACTGGAACAGGCTGCCCAGGGGGGTTGTGGAGTCTCCTTCTCTGGAGACATTCAAAACCCGCCTGGACAAGTTCCTGTGTGACTTGATCTAGGTGATCCTGCTCTGTCAGAGAGGTTGGACTAGATGATCTTTCTAGGTCCCTTTCAACCCCTAACAGTCTATGTTTCTATGATTCTACGATATCATAACTGTCTTGTTAGCTGAGGAGAGAGCAGCTGATGTCATCTACTTTGACTTCAGAAAGGCTTTTGACACTGTCTTCCATAACATCCTCATTAGGAAACTTATGAAGTGTCTCAGGAAGTCCTCTCCATGACTAGTTTTACAATACTGTGCAGTCCCTGATGTCCCATATGAATACTTTATCAGGCTGTAAAATCTTAATGTCAGTCCCACAGGAATTTTAATCTGTTTTACATGCCAATAGTAAAAATAATCTTCACCAAGCGATAATTCAGACAGTATTTATATTTATTTCAGTAGGAATATTTTTCTCAGAATGGTATTGTAAATTAGGAATTACTAGAAACTGAGAGAATCCACCACACCATTATGGTACTGTTATCCAGTGTTGTATACATCTGTTAGTGTGTTTTGATTGAAAAGCTTTGATCAAAGCAATGAGTTCGTAGGTGTAAGCTTCTAGCTACATGCCTTAAAACATATGCACTATATTCTGCATTCTTCTGTGAACACATTACTTCAAGGAACAATAGCATTATGGGGTACTTTCTGTTTCATAACTAAACCAAATGCTACAAAGTCAGAAGTTTTAGTCAGTTAGGGATATGGGAGCATGGAATTTTGTTGTTCTAACTTAAACACATGCTTATTTAGAAAGTTTTAGAAAATTTAGAATTGTACTTGTTTTGAAAGTAAGAAGTTTTATTTATTACAGTTACCAAGAACTTGTGAGGATTTTCACATTTTACTGTATATATTTGCTTTAGCTTCTCCAAGAAAATGACCACCTTCACTTCTCAATAAGGATAGAGCATCAAAGAGAGCTGGAAACAGAAGGCCAAGATGCATTTTGGAGTGTTGTCAAGGTTTAGAGGCTGGGCCAGCCACTACACAAATGACATATATTGTCTATTAACCACTCTCCAAAGGGGAAAAGAAAGGGAATAAGGGAGACACACTTTTGGATTGGAAAACAAAAATGAATCATCTTAAATGAAAATAATGTACAAAACCAATATGAAACCCCCCCCTCCCCGTCATGATGGCAATTACATCACCATCACCACTGATGCTGAAGAGAAGGGCACTGGGGAAGTCCCATACTGGACTCAGTGACAGATGGTAACTGGATTCAGGAGCTGGATTCAGTAACATACAGATCAGGATCTGAGACAGAACAGGAGTCCCCTTTGGATGCCATCTATTAAAGAAGAGAGCTCGTGATCCCTCAGCTTTGTACCAAATATGATGTCCATGGGGTAGAATCCCTTGTTGGTCAGTTTAGGGTCAACTGTCGTGTCTGCTCCTCCCTGCAAGTGCAGCCTTTACTTTCTGCACCTCCACTGTTTTACACAAGATTTAGCAGTAGCCTTGGTTTGCACAGGATCAAGTATAAGCAAAAGACTTTCTGCACACCAGTCCTTGGCGGTAACTTTAAATATCGAGCATTACCACTGCCTGAAGCAGACACTGTCTGTGAAAATGTGCTGTTAACTTCAGAAATTGCAGTCACTTAGGAGATACTGAGCTGAAAAGTAAACTGACTGAACAGAATTTGTTCTGTTCTAACTAAAACGAGGACACATATGGTGCTCCCTGATAGCATGTGAGACCAAACTACCCTGGCTTTCCACACCAGCTCATAAGTTCAGTGATACCACAGTGATCCTGCATTTGATAACTGAGTTGTCATCATACTGCAATGGCAGAAGGTTTACAGGAAGAAACAATATCTTCTATTTTATGAAGTAAAATGAACTGGAAAAATTTATAAGCTTTTGGGAACATGAGACTGGATCTCTTTGGGATTTGTCTGTTTTCAGTTTTATTTAGTTTTTTAATAAACTGTAACTGATTAATACATTTTTTTCTGTTTCATATGCTGCTTTCTGATATCCTGAAACTCATTGATAGTGTAATACTCTGCACTGTAAACTCCTGTAAACACAGGCCTGGGGTAACTGAACCCAGTTCTTCAATTGTTCTCTTTTGTTAGTGAAATTAAAATTGGAAAACCACATTCCCCGAACACTTCCTTCTCATTTCTGCTGAGGAAATAAAAAGAAATATAAAAAGAGCTTAGGTGAATTTGTGCTATGATTTGATTTTTTCTTAGTGTAGTAGGTGGATAAGTAATTTTCTGCATTATTAATTTTTAATTCTAAAATGCTGTGGCTGAACAAGCTATCTTTAAAAGGAAAACATGCTTTAAAGCTTATTTCAGAAAGTAATTTTTTTTTAAGAAAATAAGACATGCATTCTATAGATATTATCCTATAGGACCAAACTTTTGGTTATTGTTCATGGCTGGACTGTCTTAAAAGCTGTATTTTAAAATGACTAGAAATATTGAAATACTATTTCTACTTCAAAGTTTAGTTCAGTGTCAGAATGAATTTAAATGCTATATCCATCCTGGAGAAGCTTCTCACTGCTCTGAGTAACAGTGCTGTAACTGCTTATAAGTAGTGGAAATCAGGATTAGCTCTAGAAATTGCTAGAATGTACAGCTTCGAGGAAATCTCATTACTGTAGTATAGCAAAATAGCTACTAGCCACTGTGTGCTTCACCTACAGCAGAACCTAACAAGCCTATCTGGCTGTCATGATGGGAAGAGGGACTGGAACATTTGTCTTATGAGGAAAGGCTGAGAGACCTTTTAACCTGGAGAAGACTGAGAGAGGATCTTATTAATGTTTACAAATATCTGAAGGGTGGATGTCAAGTAGTAGGGGCCAGTTTCTTTTCAGCTGTGCCCTGTGAAAGGACAACAGGTAATGGTAGCAAGGTGAAACACAGGACATGCCACCTCAATATGAGGAAAAACTTCTTTACTGTGAGAGTGACAGAGCACTGGAACAGGTGGCCTGGAAAAGTTGTAGTCTCCTTCTCTGGAGACTTTCAAGACCTGTCTGGATGTGTTCTGTGGCCTGCCCTAGGTGTTCTTGCGCTGGCAGGGGGATTAGACTTGATGATCTCCAGAGGTCTCTTCCAACCCCTGCCATTCCATGACTCTATGATTCTAAAAGAAGCCATACATTTGCAGGAAGAGCAGCATTTTTTCAAGGAGCCTTCCAGCTCAAATCTTTGCCTATGGTGGTAGAACAAACCTACTGCTCCATGCACTCAAGCTCCACTTCCTCCTATGGAGTTAGCTTTACTGGGACAGTAGCCACAATACTATTGATTAATTTACTTTGGGTGCTAATTTGGACATTGGAGCTCAGAAATTATCCAAGTAGTTACTCAAGTGAAAGGAAGAAAACTGTATCTAGATTTTAGTTCATAAAAGTAATAGCTGAAGCGTAAGACTGCAGAAAAGAAAATGCAAGAATGTCAGAGTTTTTCAGCCTGTCTGAAAAGACCAGAAGGTGTAAAAGCTCTTTAGAAACAGCCAGAAGGGAAACACAATACTAGGCAAACAATGTTTGTGCTTAGAAATGAAATATTCTGACAAACACTTGTACAATAGTCTCTTATAAGAGGCAATAATTTTCTTCCTGCATTACCTATTGCAAAATGCTTTTGAATGTATTCATGCCAAATTACTCCCTTATAAAACTGTATTTACTACATATACTATACCTTCTTTCCAATGAAGATATAGCTTAAGAGAACAAGAAGTAGAGATTTTTTTATCTTAGATTTATGTTTCATTTTTTCGTCTCTTGTCTGCATGTCTGCTTATCATTATACCTGGAGGGATACTGGGAAAACTGCAAAGACTTTTATGTGCATTCATTATTTCACCCGTAGCTATACATCTTTTCTCTGTTGATGTTTTTTTGAGAATTCTGGATGACTAACCCTACTTGTTTTCATGGAAATGTAACGTTCCTAGAAAACTAAAGTTTGAAATTTCAAATGCCATTTTTTTCATGGAAACACATTTTATGCTCATTCAAAAAGTAGAAACAAACATATCACATGATTTATGACTTTTCATTGAAATTAACATTTAAAGCTCTAAAACATGAAGTAAACTCCTGATACATGTTTATAGAAATAGGATTATGCACCAAACTTAAGAACTAATGGTAAATGAATAGATCTGAATAAATCGGTATTTTCTGAGGGTGGATTCTGTGACTGGAGCTTGATTTTGACCTCTAAAACATTCTATATTTATCTATGAAATCTATTAAAATGAAGGTTTCATTAATAAGGTAACTTTCATGTGAGCTTCAGAGTAAGGTAATATATACTCTGCTTCCCTTGAATGGCTCCTTAGAAAAATAGTTGTCCTCATTTATTGATCTTTCAGGCCTTAACCCCTGTCCTCATCATAAGGATCTTTCAAATGCCTGTTAAGAAGAACATGGATTTTCAGATACTTACACTTTTACATACAGAACATCTTCTATCAATAAAGCGTTCCTTGCTTTCTACTTTCTCTGTCATACAGAGTATCTGCCTACTTTGGCATATAAAAAAGTTCGACATCTGCAATTCTTTTAATGGGTAAGTTACTGTAGTCTGAATAAAGAATAAGGTCTGATAGGTTATTTCAACATATTCTTAAAAAGCGACTGAATATACTTGCCTAAGGACCTGTGTTTGTTGAAAAAGATTTAGGAATGTCTGTACACAAAATATTACATTAGTCAGTTAGCATTAATTTTCTCGAATTATATAGAACAAGTAAGTGATTATAAGCTTAATTCTTGTCAGTTTCTCTTCAGAAGAGCTGAATCTTAGACTGAAGGCTACTGTTACGCAGGCAGCTTTCCTGAGCTGTGAATTCTACACTTTGACTTTAAAGAAGAGCACAAGTTCCTTTTAAATCAGTCTGTGTTGGTCTTGTATCATCTTTTTAACTGTAGCATCCTAGTACTTTTCTATGTCACAATTAAATGATCAACATCTTTCACATCATGTTTACTGTACTAGAAGAGATTTTTCTCCTCCGCATTCAGCCTCCCTCACACTGCTCATCCTGGCATGTGCATACACAATACTTCCCTCTCCACTGTCAATTCAGCCATTTTTTTTTGATGGAAGGTCTTCTTTCCCTTGATTATAATGAAGGAAAAGTGTCTACATATAGAGAAATATATTGTTTGTGCTCAGACTGTCTTAAAGCTATGTAACACAACTTTTCTGTTGAGTGACAAAGAAAAAAATGGATGAAAAGTCAAGTGGAGCTACATTGAAAGTAAAACAAACAACAGGGGCAAGAAAAGGGTATATTGGGTTTTGCAAGTTATTTGATCTCTACAGTAATCTATCAAAGAGCCAGGCAGAGAAGAGAAAACTAAAAATGCTCTGTAAAAGTCTGACATGCATCTCTGACCTATCTCCATGGAAACCAGAAAATCTAAGGCATCAGAAGAGATGCCTCAGATTACTTTGACAGCAGTGTCACTTGATTATGTCTTACTTAGCCAAATGTTTCTATCAATACTGATGAAATACTTCTGATTGCTTAGACTGGATTCTATACAGTAGGACTCAAATTAATTGTATAATGCTTACCCCATTTCCATTCCAGTGTAATACTGAACATGACAGGGAAGAAAAAAAATTGTCAGTATTTCAGATATAATATATATCACCTCCCAATCTCTTCTTACAGTTAATCATATGAAGATATGTCCATTTCATTTACATTATCCTGGAAGAAAAACATGTTCCAAGTAAGCCAGGTATAGATTTCAATACTTTTTTTAGAAAAATTCTTTCAAATAATTTAGGGTAGCTCACTGTCCAAACTAGCTACAATTTCCTGCAGCTGGCACAGTGTAGTTGTATGTTCCATTCCTTCTCTTTAATTCCTTAGTAATTAGTACAATGTTTCATAGCACCGAAAATAACTATTATGCTACTGGTTTTAGCAGTAGCAGCAAATAGAGTAACATTGTGGTATTTCTCCAATATTGGCAAATTAAACTGCATGTATGATATTGCTGAGAAATGCCCTCACAGCTTCTTTTCTGTCAAGTTACTCAGCAAGCAGATTTTGGGTTTTAAAACGGATATTATCTCAAGAAACATAAAAATCTTGGAAAATATGCATAAATGTTTTATCCCAAATGAATTTACTTTCATACTGAGGACTCAAAGTGATTAAGGGCTTTACAGACAGAGAAACAGTAATATTTTCAGATATATTTATTGAAAGAGGATAGAACATCAGCCCTGAGTTTACCATTTGACATACTCAATGGGACTTGGAACAGGAGGTGATGGAATGACAATCACAGAATCATAGAAACGTCTGGGTTGGAAGGGAGATCTAGAGGTCATCTAGTCCAAACCCCCTGCTGAGATCGGGGACATCTTCAACTAGAGCAGGTTGCTCAGAGCTCTCTCCCTAAACACAAAATGTTTTGTAACACTTCTGTCATGGTTTAGGGTAAGAGCGGCCCCTTAGACCTATAAAAAGACTCTCTGTTAAAACCCCTCCCTCTCCAAAAGGGAAGAGAAAGGGAATAAGGGACAGAGACTTAGCAATTAGAAAAGGAAATTAGAACAGCTTTAATTAAAATTAAAATAATAAAAATAGAAATATACCATTATATACAAAATCAGTACCAAACCCAGCCCCCTGATGGGAATTACATCACCGTCACCACTGATGCTGTGGAGCAGGCACAAGGGGAGTCCCACACTGGGCCCCGCTTCAGATGGGAGCTGCGTTCAGGAGCTGGATTTTGGTACTGGATTCAGGAACACACCCATTGGGACTGAAGGCAGAACAGATGAAGTCCTTCTTGAATGCTCTGAGGAAGGAACTGAAAGAGGGCCTGAGCCAAGCCAAACAAAGCTGGCCAAGTGATCCAAGAAGGGAGAAGAGCTCAGGAGCCCCCAGAGAGCTAGCCCCTCCAGATCCCTCTGCTTTATACTGAATATGACGTATATGGGCTGGAATACCTCGTTGGTCAGTTTGGGATCACCTGCCCCATCCGCTCCTCCCTGCAGGTGCAGCCTTTCACTTTCTGCACCCCCAATGTGGTACACAAGGTCCAGCAGTGGCCTTGGTCTGCACACCAATCCTTGGTAGTAACTCTAACCATGGGCTGTTATCACTGCCAGCAGCAGACACTGCCTGTGAAAACAGGCTGCTAACTTCAGACAGTGCAGTTAGTTAGAAGAACTGAGCTGAAAAGTAAAATCACTAAACAGAATTAATTCTGTTCTCTCTTAAACCAGGACACACTTCTCTCAGATCTGAACATATTTATGTCTGAGTTTCTCACATTTCTGGTGTGCATACCCTGCCTTTTTGCAGTACATGATGAGAATTCACAGAATCACAGAATCACAGAATTTCTGAGGCTGGAATAGACCTCCAAGATCATCAAGTCCAGCCTATTTCTGTGAATGCTTTTTGTTGCTCAAAGGCCATTCCAATAATAAGTAAACATACATCAGGTGAAGATCAGCTCCACTGAAAAATTTCCCTCAGACATTTCTAAAAAGTCACCTGTCCTGTTCTTTCAGGTTCTTTACAGTAGTTTCTGACCTCAGCTAGGTGTTCCATGCTATACCTGTTACCAATATATTAGCAACCTCTGCCATGTCAGTGTGCTTCAGATACCGTGATGAAAAGCAACAAAGAAAAAGCTGATATATATGAACAGGTGGAAATGAACTGCTTTCACCTTTCTCTTTGCTGTTGCTCTAGTTCATAGGTCTGAAAACTATCTTGCTTGTATCCTGCAAGATTGCTCATTACACAAAGTAGCTTTTCATCTTACCTTGAATTCTCAAAGCCCTTTTGAGTGCGCTGTCTGTTAATGGACAAATCTATCATTTGAGATAATAAGCCACTCAGGGACAAATATCTGATAGCCTTGACTGCCAAAGAATCTAAATAGGTTGAACCTTCTTGTTACCACAAAGCACAAAGATGAAGTGATGACATGTTGTTCAGGAAATACTTCTTCCTATCCGCCAGATACAGCTATAATCAAACATTTATAAATCACATCAGCAGAGTACAAATACAATATCCAGAGTTAAATAAAGACATGGAGATAAACCTCTATTTTAGCACGAAACAACATAGATATACAACTATCACAAACTTTTCAGTGCCAAAGTAAGTGAGGAAACCACTTTATTCCTAACCACGGTTTCACCCACAAATAATTCTAATACTGATTCACTCCTTTACTTATAATGATAGCAGACAATTTCTTCAGAAATATTCTAATATTCCACACAATGTCCTGTTTAATACCAGTAAGTTCTGTCTGGTCATTTAGTGTTCCCCTCTGTTTCAAATTCTCTGTGTCTCAAGCTTCATGTCTATATGAACTATGTCTGAAAATATGATAAAATAACAGAATAGTTTATGTTGGAAGGAATCTCTGGGAATCACCAAGTCCAATCCCCAAGTCAAGGTAAGGCCAGCTTCAAAGTTAAAAACAATCCCAAAGTTAGATGATGTTGCTCAGGTTCACATGAAGTTGAGTTTTGAGTATCTCCAAGATAGGAGATTTTGCAATCTCTCTGAGAAACTAGTTCCAAAATTTGATGACCCTCATGCTTTGACCCTCATGCTTTTATTAATGTCTAAACACAACTTCCCATGCTGTAGTTCATGTCCATTGCCTCTTGACTTTTGACTGTTCACTTCCAAGAAAAGCCTTCTCTACAATCCCTTACTAGGCAGTTTTAGATAGCAATATCATTTCTCCTCAGTCTTTTCTTCTTTGGTCTAAAAAAACCCAGATTCTGAGTGTCTCTTCACATGCCATGTGCTCCAGGCCTGATGTTAGTTTGGTTGCCTCTCCTTGATTTGCTATGGGGTGCCCAAAACTGGACACACTTACATTGCACCAAGGTCTCTTTGCCGACTCAAGCTCAACTTCTTGTCCCTAAGGTCCTCTTCCACAGAGCTACATTCTAGCCAGGCTGTCCCCAGCTTGTACTACTCTGTCACATTCTGTGCCAGATGCAGAACCCTGCATTTTTGTTCCCTGAACCTCACAAAGTTCCAGCCAATCAGTTTCTTTGGCCTTCTCCAGATCCTTCTGTTTGTCAGTGCTACCCTCTAACATATCTACCATTCCTCTCAATTTGGTATCCATCCTCTGACTTACTAAGGGCACATTACATTTAGGTTGTTGATAACTATATTAGACCATATTTGCCTTAACTTCAGCCCTAGGAATGTCATGCAGAACTAGATGCCAGCTGGATTTTGTAGCATAGAGCACAAGCCTTTGAGCCTGATGGTCCAGCCATTTGTAGTATTTACTGTATGTAGGAACACATTTAGAATCTGTAAGATGATTCAGCTAATTCATAAACATGTAGTAACTTTATCTTCAACCAGAAGAAACCATCTTTTTTATCTGTATAACAAATGTTAGTACTTGGAAATATTAAAAGTATTCCCCTAGAGCAAAAGCAAACTTATAATTTCCTTCTTGAAACTGATTTAATTATACATAATGAAAGAGGTGCTTCAAGGTTATTTCAAATTTGTTGTATAGTGCAGAAAAGCCTTATGAGAATTTTTTTCTTCATAGATTCCTTAAAGTGCAGAAAAGTTCAGAAAAGCTGCAAAGAAACCAGACAGTGGAGAAATACATATCAAAAGAGAGAAAAAAATATATAGAGTGTATGGATATGGATATATAATGTGTATAATCATATAGATAGCTGTCACGACCTAGAGGGTTACCCAAACCTGCAGATGTGTAGAGATTGCAACTGTGGCTTTATAGGTTTCCATAATATACAGAGACATGGAGGCATTTATCCGCTGAATTTCTCCAGTTCATTACAGATTATCACAAATACCACACAAATCACCACTATCAACAATACCTATGGATAATAAAACATATATATGTATATATCAAGCTATTGCAAATTACTATCAGCAATCAATAATATAGTATCAACCGATAACATGGCAGCAATCATATAGCATATAGCAATGATCAGTGTAATAGCAAAAAACAAATAGGTTTATCACAGGTTATTATAAATTTATTAGTGAAGCAACTTATCAACAACATAACAGCAGATAAGCTTATGATAGATTACTTACATTGATGTATATATAATACTGCTATCAAGTGAATTGGGCAGATTTCAGAAAGGTCCAAACCATCCCAAAGGGGAGGGTAAATCAGTCCCAGAGCATGACACAACTATTCCAGAGGTGGGAGGAAAAACAAAACAGACCCCAAAGTGAACTCAAAGTGAGACCAATAGGACAACAGTCAGAGTCTCACTTCAAAGAGGATCTGTGTCAGAGTCTGGAGTCAGCTGCACACCCCCAGTGGGAGTCCAAGATCTTGTAGAAAGTTCATATGAAATTCAACCTGTTTAGGAAAGGAAAAGTATATGTAGCATGGAAAGTTCTCAGAGGGAGAGGCTCCATTTTGGAGAAGCTCCATTTTGGACAAAAATTAAGTCCTTTTTATATCCTTAGGTGCATAAGAAGGTATGGGACACCACCACTTCAAGCAGTGAATAGATGCTGTTAATTTCACTTTTTCACTTGTAATAGCCAATAAATAAATGTTGATGTTTTCAGTTCTTTCAGACTAATTTAATTTTCTTAGACTGTTTGCACTTTTTTCAGATGATAAGTTGCCATTACAGTTTCGTAGGTTTGTGCTTATCCATGGTACTGCAGAATGCCTCTGGACTGTCAGTAACTCAGCTGTATTTCAAAGATGCCAGCTGCACTTTTCAAGGGTGTTTCTGGTTCCCGGGTCTAGTTCCCAGGCTCCCAGCCCCCAGTCTGGCAAGCAATTTCTTTGCCAGTATTTTCCAGCAGACATTTTCTTTTGTTCAGTAATATTCCCTTTCTAACCAGGCCATGTTTATGGATGCTCAAAGCAATAGTGAAGTGAAAAACTAACTGTCATGTAAGTTGTTGGAAAAATATTATCATAAAAACTCTTTGCAGTGCTACTTAACCATGTTAAGAAAAGAATTTCAATGAAATTGGTGCCGAGAAGATCTACTAGGGAAGTTAAGGGACAGAGAAGACTGAAATAGTGTGGTCTATGTAACCTGGCAAAAAGAATGCTAAAACTCCAGAGGAAGACAAGATGTGAGAGACAACATTAACACAAAACCCCATTAGGTCCTGAAACAAACTGGCAAGAACTTTTCTAACCATGAAAAAAGGATGTTTGAGAAAAGCCATTCACTGAGTGGAAGTCACAAACTACCCAGTAGCTTTTAGGACTTTGTCCAAGAGCTTAGAAAAGGAATTGTTTGTCAAGGCTGTTCATAGCAGCAAGGATTTGGTCAGTGAATTTTAAGGAAAATTATTAATCCAATTGTATGGAATTAGTATTTATGTTATTAACTAGCTGTTTTCTGCCCATTATTTTTGAAAATGTTACAGCAGTGGAAATGAGACAGAAGAGTTATATTAGACACAGATAAAGTTGGATATATGTATACAAGTATTCCTTACCTTCAGAAGAATGTTGTTAAGTCATCAGAGAACATCTCTGTCAACAGCTTATAGTGGACATTGAAATAATGCTTATGTGTTATAGAGAAGCATCTCAGAAAAATCTGAAAATAAAGACCTGAATTGTTATTATGCAGCATTTGTAATGCTTTGTATTACCTGCAATGTCCTTGTGTCTCTCTGTCTGATTTAGAAAAAGGTTGTCTCAGAAAAGTTAATATTGTCATGTAGTGGCTAAGATGATTCAGTGTCTACCAAGGTAATTGCAAGTTACTTGTTCTCATGGTTAAATGGGAAATTTTACACCTGGGTTATTTTATTTTCCTTAAGAACCTTCTGAAGTATAACTTAATTAGGTATAGGGTAAAGGTACTGATTCAAATTTTTTCCTGGTTTGGTTTTATTTTCAGTGGAAAGAAAATTTCTGATGTTCTAATAGTCCCAGCACAATTCTGAAGGGCTTATCTATTACAGAAAGGATATAGGACTGCATTTGTTTTCCTTCTCTTGCTCCCCTGTTCCTCCTACTACTTATAGTGCTTTAACTAAACTTGCGCTCTCTGTTCTCTTCTCTGCATTGCACTCAGTTTAGTATTACCTCTCTTCCCAATTTCAGTCCCAAATTCTGTCAGCTGCAACTGCAAACACATTCAAACCCTTAACAATGAACCAAAGAAAATATTAGTGCAGCAGGTAGCAGCCTCACGCTGCTGCCCCCACTCATTTGTACTTATACTTTTTCTATTTCCACACCTGACCTAGTCTGAGTTAGAACAGAACTCATTCTGTTCAGTGATTTTACTTTTCAGCTTAGTTATTCTAACTGCACTTTCTGAACAACCAGTTTTTGCAGCCAGTGTCTGCTGCTGGCAGTGATAACACCCCCTGTTTAGAGTTACTACCAAGGACTGGTGTGCAGACCAAGGACACTGCTGGATCTTGTGTACCACATTAGGGGTGCAGAAAGTAAAGGCAGGGAGGAGCAGACAGGACAGTTGACCCTAAATTGACCAACAAGGGATTCCATCCCATAGACTTTGTATTTGGTACAAAACTGAGGGATCACAAAGGTCAAGTTCTCCTTTTCAGTGGATGGTATCTGAGGACTCTGTCTATGCTGCCTTCAGTCCCAGTCTGTGCATTCCTGAATCCAGTTCCAGAATCCATCTCCTGAATCCAGTTCTTGTCTGACACTAAGTCCAGCCTGGGACTTCCCCAGTGCGTGCTTTGCAGCATCAGTGGTGATGGTGATGTAATTGCCATCAGGGGAGGTTGGGTTGATGATGCTGGTTTTGTATAGACATATATATTCCCTCTTATAATTGCTATTTTCTTTAAAGTTGTTCTAGCTTTCTTCTAAAATTGATAAGTTTCTTTTCTTTATTCCCTTTCTCTTCCCCTTTTGGGAGGGAGGGGGGTTAACAGAGAACATCTGTTATAGGTCTATCAGGCTGCCCTGACCCTAAACCGTGACAAGATCAAATCTCTCTCTGCCTTGGAGAGTTTGAGGAATCTGTATTGTCTTTTATGGACAATTAGACCAGATGAGCCCAATTTATTAAAGTCACCTAGATTGCTTTCCTTGGGCCTCTACACAGATAAATAAATGGAACAGAATATTTTTCTTTTTAGCATGCAATGGGGCAGTAACACCTGTTTGTTCTATGTAGTCAGTGAAAGTTTTTCCCGTCTAATTTTTGTTCATCTATATCACAGGGCTGATAGCAAAAGCCGATTAGGAGAAGCAGGGAAAAACATGATCATAGGAGATCAGAGTAAATTTCTAATATGAAAATGATGTCTCACTAGCATGATGTTCTGATCATAGCAGGTGAAAAATTATGGGCTTTCTCTGAATCTTCTTTTTCTGCATTTCCTGACTTTTTGCTTCCTAACTCATTTCTCTTTCTATTCTGCATTATCTGTAGACCATGGAGAGGTGAACCTTCATCTTCTCAGCAAATCTCCAAAACATTTTGCATTCTGGTATATACTATAAATATTACATATATATATATGAGCTTGAATACCACAAGTTTACTATTCCTGAAAGTAGCACATCCTGTTATATAGAGGCATCCTTCAACTATGGATAATCCCATGATCATCTCTCTGTTATCTCTACCATTCTACAATGACTTAGCCAGAATTCCAAGTGGGATTTGTATTGTGCAAAGTCTGACAAAGAGAGATCATAGAATCATAGAATGTCAGGGGCTGGAAGGGACCTCAAAAGATCATCCAGTCCAACTCCCTGCCAGAGCAGGATCACCTACACTAGGTCGCACAGGAACACATCCAGGTGCGTCTTGAACATCTCCAGAGAGGGAGACTCCACAACCCCCCTGGGCAGCCTGTTCCAATGTCCGTCACCCTCACTGTGAAAAAATTTCTCCTTATGTTTCTGTGAAACTTCCTATGACTCAGCTTCCACCCATTACCCCTTTTCCTATCATCAGGCATCACCAAGAAGAGCCTGGGCCCATCCTCCTGGCACTCACCCTTTATATATGTATAAACATTGATCAAATCACCCCAACAGGTCAGTCCCCAATCTATACTGATACCTGGGGTTGTTCTTTCCCAGGTGCAAAACTCTACACTTGCCCCTGTTGAATTTCATCAAATTTCTTCCTGCCCAACCCTCCAGCCTGTCCAGATCTCGCTGGATGGCAATGCAGCCTGATGGTGTGTCAGACACTCCACCCAGCTTGGTATCAGCAAACTTGCTGACAGTGCACTCTGTGCCCTCATCCAGGTCACTGCCAAGAAGAAAGAACAGTAATTTAGGACACAAATGTTGTTTTGTTTTAATCCAGTTATGCAATTTATTTTGTCACTTGTTTTCTGTCTCTGCAGCCTGGTCTGTGGATTTCTTCCATTACAGAATCACAGAATGGTAGGATTTGCAAGGGACCTCTGGAGATCACCTAGTCCAACCCCCTGTTAAAGCAGGTTCCCCTAGAGCAGGTTGCACCGGACCATGTCCAGGTGGGTTTTGAGTGTCTCCAGAGAAAGAAACTTCATAACTGGGCAGCCTGATCCAGTGCTCTGTCACCCTCACAATAAACAATCTTTTCTTATGTTCAGGTGGACCTTCCTGTTTTCCAGTTTGTACCTGTTGCGACTTGTCCTGTTGCTGGGCACCACTGAAAAGAGTCAGGCCCCATTCCCTTGACATCCACACTTTAGATATTTAGAAGCGTTGAATAGATCCCCTCTCAGTCTTCTCCAGGCTTAACAGCCCCAGGTGTCTCAGCCTTTACTCATAAGAGAGAGGTTCCAGTCCCCTCATCATCTTTGCAGTCCTTCAATGAACTGTCTCCAGTAGTTCCATGTCTCTCATGAACTGGGGAGCACAGAACTGGCCACAATACTCCAGATCTGGCATCATTAGGGCAGACAAGAGAGGGAGGAGAACCTCCCTTGACCTGCTGGTCAGACTCTTCTCAATGCACTCCAATATACTATTTTCCTTCTTGGCCACAAGGTCGCACTATTGGGTCATGGTTAACTCCTTGTCCACCAGGACTCCAAGGTCCTTTTCCATGGATCTGCTTTCCAGCAGGTCAATCCCTAACCTGTACTGTTGCCTGGAGTTATTCCTCCTCATGTGAAAGACCCTACACTTGCCCTTGTTGAATTTCATTAGGTTCCTCTCCACCCAACTCTCCAGACTGTCCAGGTCTCGCTGAATAACAGCACTTCTTTTGTGTCAGCCACTCTTCCCAGTTCTGCATCATGAGCAAACTTGCTGAGGGAACACTCTGTCCCTTCATCCAGGTCACTGATGAATGTGTTAAACAAGATCGGACCCAGTACTGACCCTAGGGAACACTGCTAGCTACAGGTTAGACTAGACTAAGTGCTAGACTCTGTGCTGTTGATCACAACACTGAGCTTTGTCATTCAGCCAGTTCTCAATCTACGTATTAAAATCATTAGGTGGTAAATTCTTATATGAATTTAATTAGTTTGACATAGAAGAACTTCCATCAAGTCAGTTACTTTGGCATTTTTTTATACTAATAATAATCATTACCCAGAAAGTTCAACAAGCACATCTTATGACTGAGGAAAACCTGGATTTTTTCACTCATTTTTTTCTCCTCAGTTTTCTCAGTAAAAGAGACTAACAACATATCAGATTGCTGATATGAGCTAGCTCACAGCTGTAAAACTGAACAGGTGTTTTTTTTTTCTTCCTGAAGGAGACAGAATTAATAAAGTCACTCTGATGCAGATTTAGCATAAACACAACAATAATATTTATGATGACTATATAATCTGATATTCAAGACAAGAAAACAAAGTTTTTCCAGAAGAAAAAAAAAAGATGAAATGAATTTTTCATTTGTCATAAACCAGTCAGAACTATATTTTAAACACAAAGGGAAAGGTACTAACATCAGCTAAATTGCCTTTTCTTCTTAGATCTCCATTCAAGTCCATCTTAGAAACTCTTAAATAAGAGAAAATTTAAACTGAATTATATGGCAAATATAATAGTATATAAGAATGGTATTTCATACTTATATACTTAGTAACATAAACAGTTCTTCAAAGCTCTCAACCCATACTTTCCATTGTTTGAGTTTACTGGTGATGTATAATATATAAAAAGAATTAGATGGTTTTCCTTATACACTTTTGAATCCTTTTATCAGTCTTTTATTTTCCTCTAAAAAACATTTTGATTATACACATGGACAGCTGCCATTGTAGCTTCCACTTTCCAAGTAAGACTAATTATACTTTTGGCACTTGCTGTTTACAGTAAATGTTCTGGAGGGTAACAAAGGAGAGAAAGTCTATTTCCAGACATCACAGTTTAGTCCTTCCTAGGCAATACAATATGACACAGAAACAGAAACAGAAAGTCAATGGATTTACAAACTTTTCCAGTTCCAGTCTTGTTATGAATCTTCCTTACCTAACTTTTATAGTGAGCAATTCACATGTATACAAGAATATTGTGAAAGGTTTTGGTTTAGAGGCAAGTCTGTTTAATAAATATATTGGAAACCTGTCACAACTGTTTGATCTCAAGGGCTGTAATTAAAATTCTCAAGATGTTGTCTTCCCCAGCCTGACTTACACTTGATCTGTGTTTTCTAATCACTTGCCTTTATTTTTCCATTTCTTCAGGTGAGATGAATCTGAAAGCTCAAAATGCCATTATAGAGTTTTTCTATCTAATTGACTGCTTCTACATAGGCGGGGAAACACCCCTGAGGCAAGGTAAATATCATCCCAGTATTTTCTACCTTCCTTTGTTTTAAGTAGGAATTAATGCAGTTCTTCAGTGCTCCAAGCAGAAAATGTCCCCCATCCTACTCCAAATGCTTTGGCAGACACTTAATTTTGGGGCTTAGAACCACAGAAATTTAGGTATTTAGGGGCTTAGAACCAAAGAAATTTAGGTATTTAGGTATGTAAGTGTTTGGGGTTTTTTAAATTTTTTTTGTTATGGGTATGGTTGGACTTGGTGATCTAGGAAGTCCTTTCCAACCACGAACATTCCGTGATTCTGTGAAATTATATCTTCTGTTTCATTTCTGCTTTACTACAGCCTATTGTATCTAATGACTGTAGCTCCGATATCATTAAAGCAGGATGAATAGTCAAAGTTTAAATAACAGACCACTCACCTCCTAAATATCAGACATGCTCAAATCATCAGAAGGCTCTAACTGAGCATACAATTTCCCCTGGTCTGGATCATGACTGAAGAATAAGTGCACATCCTTACTATGGTACAAAGTTCAAAAGCTATGTACCCATGTTAAATGACTATAGAAAAAGTTTTATTTCAGTAAATGTCCTCTGTATATCTAGATATGATTAAAGATTTCTGCCCAGTCTAAGTCTTATGATCATGAAGATTATGTGATCATGTTTATTGTGGGACTGACATAGTAGTAAAATGTTCTGAGGGACTTCCAAGTCTTATTTTAAGAAAGGTTTACTTAGCTGAACTTGCCAGAGAATGTTTCCTTTACCACTCAAAGGAGGCTGACTTCCAAGGATGACAGCAGAAAACAAAGATGGACATTTCATAAATTCATAGAATCATAGAATCATAGAATATATTGGGTTGGAAAAGACCTCCAAGATCATCAAGTCCAACCCCTGAGCTAACTCCAATTACTATTTCATGGCACTAAGGGCCATGTCCAATCTCTTTTTAAAAACCTCCAGGGATGGTGAATCCACCACCTCTCTGGGCAGG
>JANHFX010022240.1:0-14088 GCA_027560015.1 Chloroceryle amazona
CCCTTCCCTTCCCTTCCCTTCCCTTCCCTTCCCTTCCCTTCCCTTCCCTTCCCTTCCCTTCCCTTCCCTTCCTTTCTGGAACCTGAGAGAGTATACGTTTGATGGAATGGGGAGAGAAAGACTGCAAAACCCCAGTGCTAATGCCCTCCATAAAACTATCAAAAAGATAACAGTCCTATAACAGACCTGGTAACTGATACTGACACTAATCCCTAGCATTTACATGGAAAGAGGCTGCTCTGGAATGCCTTTGTTGTGCTTTTAAATTGCAATTAGCAGAGTATTAATCCGGTGCCTTTTTGGATTTTTCACATCAGTGTGTGCTTTTGCACAAAATTACACGGGCCTCCTTCATTGCAGCATTTCTGATTTCTGAGGTCTTGGGTTTACTGCATTGTAGTACTTAGAAAGCACTTGTGGGGGCTCGATTTCTGTGATGCTTCCTAAAAGTATGGTAGTGGTTTATTGTAAATCAGACCACCACTTTAAAACATCCTCTGCAAAACAGACATTTGCCAGCTCCATTTAGAATACTTCAAGTAATTACTGAGAGCTGGGAAGCTGAGAAGCCTGAGGAGGACCAGAAGGGATATTGCTGAACAGCTCTGGGCAGACAAGGCTTCCCAGATGGCTGTTCCCTCTGGATACTGAGCTCAGAAAAACACAAGAAACTGTACAACTGCAGAGGAGGGATCCTGCCCAGCCTGCCGACATTCTGGGATATATGGAAGACCCTGCTGTAGCCCAAAGCCACCACTTGGCATCAATTCATTACCCTGGTATCTGTAACCAGCAGCCCCCTCTTCTGACAGGCGCCTGGCTGATCTGCTTGGAAACATCTCACCAGTGTGACAGGTCTTATTTCAGAGCTCTTAATGAAGCCTTATCCCAGTGGGAACTGTGGGACCTTGGTACAGGATTGGTCTTACATCTCACAGAAAGGCAGACTCTTCTGGTTCCCATCTCCTACCAAGACTGGCAAATATCTGGCTAATAAGTCCAGCTGCTACTAAGCTGGAACTATACTCCCATAAATCTGCTGCCTCTCACACTGAGCACTTGCAATAACTTCTGCTCAAACATAAATTTCTACACACAATAATGCCCTCTCATGTCCTATGGAAACTCTCCTTGTAGCATTTCTTCTGCTGTGTTTCTGCTGCTGCACTAGGCCTGTGACCAGAATCATGACCATTGCATAGCAATTCTCTTTGACATTACATCAGAGATTAATTTCTTTCCTAAAGCCTGTGCTATGACTGAGACATCACTCATTAAAAAGAGATGGTCTACATTTGTTTCTCTCCCCTCTACAGGCACTGAACCAAATTGTTTTCAGACCATTCAGTTGAAATCTGTACTCTTAAAATTAGGTCATTGCCCTGATAAATCCTTCCTAACAATCTATCCAGAGAGCTGATTAAAATCCAATCTATTTGACATTATAATTAAACCTCACTTCTAGTTTACAGTATTATAATTACTGCTCTGCATCCTGACAAAGATCAGAGGTCTCTCCTGTTCAGCTGAGGGATCAGAACAGTTCTGCTGAGAGCATCTGAGAGGAGGCAGTGCTGGCCTGTACACATATGTAGGAGATGATAGATAAATGCCACTGAAAGAAGCCTTTGTCAATGAGCAGATCTGCCCAGACCTGCAGACATACCCTGCAGGAGCAGTGTGGCATTTGGAATAGGAAGGGGAGACATTTTTCACACAGCTTAGCAAGTGGATGTCAGTGAGTTAAAGCAACACCGACTGATTCCAAAATCACTCAACCAATCTCTCTACAACCATGGAAGCAAACCACAAAGTCTACTGTCACCATCATTTTGCCTGATTTCCCCACGCTTAATTTTCCCAGCCAGTTTTTGCTTTTTCTTCTTTCTCAAAAGCAGGGGTGGACCACATAGGAAAGCAGTAGAGCTGCCCATAAAGTCCCAAGATTTTGTCTCACTCTGAGCTTAAAATGCACCCAGAAGAAGTGGAATCTTGTGCTTTTCTTCTTCTGGCTTCAATGACTCTGAAGTAATTTAGAAAGTAAGGGGAGAAGGCTGAGATATGGAGTCAGTTCTACTACAAATCCTAGCAGAACCAGCACCCACCTTCCAGTACGAGGCACAAAAATTCCTCGCATTTTCCCTGTTGGACAGACACTTTCATTCCACCAGGGTTTCTTCTCTTCAATTGGAAGTTTCTTTTGTTCAGTCAAGGCCTCTTCCTCATCCAACATGGCCAGTTCTGGGAGTACACAGAAAGGTGATGTTCTCAACCTTACCCAGCACTAACACTCCAGAGATTTTGCTGTTGTACCACAGGCTGGAGTATACAGTGTTCCTCCTGCAGAGAGCAGTACAAACTCTGGTGCAGAAGGGCAATACAGGTATAGCTGCCAGTAGGATTTTTTTAAAAAGATGGCAGCATCTGCCCTTACATACTTTAAAGATCACTTACCTACTTACCTGTTGACCATCTACATAAAAAGCAGTATTATGCTGTTCATTGACATTATGCTCTTTGGAATAAGTGGGAACAAGGATACCGGAGGGAAAAAAACAACCAACCAACCAACCAACCAAAAGAAACGGTAAAAAAACATGCTTGGTAGTTATTATTGTATCCAATCAGAAAAACAAAACTTCCATGTGTCTATTTTAGCTTCTCAGTACTGCAGCTTTCTTTGCAAAACATACCAGGCAGACTCTATTTCTAAATTAGCCTTTTTCCCAGGTCCTGTACCAGCCCAGTAGTCAATTTTTTCCCATTAACACATCTTTAAAAGAGAAAAAAAAAAATTATCAGGTTATTAACTTTAGAAAACTTCTGGTCATTGCAGAAAGATAATTCTCACAGCTGTTACATGGCAGACTGGCCCAGATCTTTGTTCCATTTTAGGTGTCCCAAGAGTCACTGGTGGTTTGCATTTATTGCCTGTTCTATTCAGTTGCCATTACTCATATTACATAGCATTATTTTGCTACCAAGATCTGTACTTCTGTATCGCACAGCAGGATGAGGAACATGTACTGATCAAATATTTTTCCCATTCAAGCAGATGGTGTGCTACTCTTCATTACCCTAGGAAGCTTTCCAATTCATCCTAGTCTAATTTCACTCTTTGCTTTTAAACTGTTTAAAAAAAAAAAAAAAAAAAGAAAGCTAAATAGTACCATAGTTGGCTTTCCAAATAAGCCCATCTCTCAGCTTTTGAATTGATATTCATTCTAGAAAGTGTATCTCTTGCATACCCATATTTTCATTTGATTTCTGCTGTACTATATGCAGCTCTAAAAAATAATATTAAAATGTTCTTATACTTTTGTGATCAATTGCTTCAGTGACTCCAGATCTTTTTTGCAGTGAATTCAAAGAATTTTATACAGATCTCTTGCTTCGCATCAGAAATTCTCAAATAAGGCATTTCCTCCTGCTTTATCATGATATTGCTTGCTGTATTTACCAAAATACTGTATGTGTTCAGACAGTGCAGTGAAGAGATTGGGGACTATCCTCTCAGCGAGGCTTTCTCCAGATGAAATCTCATTTACTTTCTTGTACATGCTCCTGTACAGTGATCTGCTTTTGTAAATAGATTTCTAAGTATTTGCAATTCTAGACTTATCTACCCTCTTTATCAGGCAAATACATATTTCAAGATGATATTAAGTGCTTCCTTTTCTGGTAATCTTTCTTATCAGTGTGCACTAGTTGCACAGACATCCATATATACACTTCTCAGATTGGGCTTTACTTTCTGCAAATTGTCAGTCACGTTCAGAGTTGACTTTAAAACCTAGACTAATTAGAACATAAAATACACCTTGTATTACCTTTGTGATCTTTAAAATACTCTGCAGTAAGACAAATAGTTGGGTTTTTCCTTCTGCACGTCTTTCTCTTCCCTGTTTTGATTAGTAATATGCACCTCTTATTCCATGAGAATCAACTCCATCTGTTTTTCACAGATTATTCTTCCTTGCTTCAGTCATAAAACTCAGCTTGTCTTTACTTATCCACTTTCTCTCTCCCTCTGTCAGCCATGAATAAATAAAATTCATGTGGTCTATTACCTCCCAAAGTTACTCTTTCCTATTGGGAATCTACAAGCCATTCAGCATTGTCTCTCTCAAATGCAGATCTATGCAGGGAGATGGCAATTACAGTTGACACAAGAAAGTTTGATCCCAGTGTTGTCTCTGTTGTTTTTCATTTATGAAGACAAGTCTGAGTTTCCTTTTTACTTCTTTTTTTCTATGTCTTAGTGCATGTGAAGCCTTGCTCTACAATCAAGCTTGAAAGAATGGAGAAAAAGAATATTTAGATAAGTCAATAAGGATTCTCTCCAAGAAATTTTTCCTCTACACAATTACTTTAACTGTAGCCTTGTCTGAGAGACTCAAACTGAGACAATTGTTCTTAACCATTACTTTGGGCAACAAAGAAAAAAAACTGCACTTCATTGTTCTGTGTTGTAGAGAATCTATGATTTTTTTTCATATCAGTACTAACACTACTGGGAAAACAGTTAAACAATTTCCAGCTAGACTAAATCACTAATTCGATGAGGCATTGTAATTTTATGTATAAATATGTATATATAAATGGATTTATGTGTACATATAATTTTAAGTAAATTATTACTTCCATATCAAATTTCTAATACAAATTTGTGCCCTAGTGGTTTATGTAGCAATCCTTGCTCTTATGTAACTCTCCAATTGTTTCACAACAACAAATACTCATATTAACATAATAATAGAGACTAACCATACGTACAGAAAGTCTGTCAGTGATTGGCTAGACAACACTAGGTAGTTAGGTCTAATTCACATCTGTATCAATGCACCAGCATCATGAGGAAAGTAACTGAACACAAGAAACAGAAATGGAAGAAAAAAAACAGTGTACTTGTGATTCAATAACATCCCCAGCACATTGATTGCTAAATTGGATTCCACTGCAAATTTGGTTCTAACGGAAATGTAATGACAAGAAGCACAGTGTTTACATTTAACTGTTACATTTTTTTTCCTAAATATTTAAATGCTGTATTTTCAGAGAAGATGTAGCAAAAGATGGCAAGAGAATGAATAAATCCACAGTGCTAAACCTTTGTGTACTCCTGACTATTATTTCGAAGATATTTATAGTTGCATTTTAATGGGAGAAGTGATTGCTGTTACATATAACCTGTGATAGAGAATTAAAAAAAAAAAAAAATGAAGTATGCAGTTAGGAAAAAAAAAAAAAGAGGGAAAAGGTGCTGATACTGTTTTAAATTCCTTGTATATAAGTTGTTTTCTATTTAATAATTTTCAGATGTCAAAACATTCATCTAATTAGTTTCTCCACTTGACTATAAGTATTTTTATATTTTTTTTAAGGAAGGACAAACACAAAGGAGGACTAAACACATTTCATCTAGCTAATGGGAATGACAAATTAAGCATCACTGTCCAAAGATAAAATAAATTCAGTCACTATGGTCAAGTGTTCCCTGTGTCCACAACATTCTTGAACGGGTTATAACTGAGTCATTTCTATTATGTTAGACAATTTATTTAATATAAGCTTTCTTTCTTGCTGATATTTCTCTATACTCAGGTCTTGTGAAATAGAGAACTGTACAAAAGTTAGTGTATGTCTGAGCAAACCAAAGGATGAAAGTGGGAAGCAGGAGAATGAGTTAACTATGCGTGAGCAGCATCTAGTGGCTCAACATATCATTATGAAGCATGGAGGCACTGGACATTATTTTATGCCTGTTTTCAACACTGAATGATCTGAAAGAAGGTGAAGCATATGAGGGGAAAAGGCAGCATTGTTGGTGCAGCTCCTGAACTAAAAGTTCTCAAGAGCTCCTCTTGACTCATTCTTCACCTTGTGGCCTCAGTTAATAAACTGCATTTGAAGGATAAGCCTCTACCTGCACACGGCTGTGTTTTGGGTTGACTGGGTAGTGGATGTGCCACAAAGCCCTTTGTTGTGGTGTACATTATGGCACTACATCTCCATTCCTTCACCAGGCTGGAATTGTCCATAACAGCCCTTTCCAGCTGTGCAGTAAGAAAGGGTGGAAGCTCTGCTTTCTTGTTTTCTGAGAGTCATTTTCATTCTGTCTGAGAAGTCCTTAAACTCCCAAATCAGACACAGGTTGTGCAAATGAGAAAAATGACCCTATTATAAACCTGTCTCTCGTGCATTCTCTTCATCAAAGACATAGAACTAGGAATATTTAAAAGATATATAGAGATAGCATTAAATAATATTGTTTTAAAGGAATTTCTGATTATTTTGCACTGCCACTGAAACAGGAGACCCAAGTGATAAAATAACCTATAACCAGGTCATCTTATTCCTTGGGAGAAACAGATCAGCTGTAGAGAAGAAGACCACAGTTCCTTTTGATCTTCAGCCTAGGAAAAAAAAAGTTAGTATACAGCCATGAATATTTTTTACACCTTCCAACAGCAAAGAAATTGACTGGATATCCACACATGTCCATGGACAATCTTTAAAGCAGTGTTAAAAGAATATAGTGGAAAAAAAATATAGGTTCTCTTATATACAACTACTTCATGCTACCTGTGATGGTTTGACCTTGGCTGGATGCCAGGTGCCCATCGAGCTGCTATGTCACTTCCCTCCACCTCCTTTCAACTGGACCAGGGGGAAGAAAAAAAGATGAAACCTTGTGGGCTAAGACAAAAGCAGTTTAATGAAAAAGCAAAACAATGCCATGCGCAGAACCAGAAGAAAACAAAGACTTATTCCCTACTTCCCATCAGTAGGGGATGTCTGGCCCTTTTTGGGAAGCAGGGCTCCAAATGCATAGCAGTTGCTCCGCAGGACAAGCCAATGCTCCCCTCTCCTCCTCCTTTCCCTAGTTTTTATAGTACAGCTGATGTCATATGGTCTGGAATATCCCTTTGGTCAGTCTGGGTCAGCTGTCCCCGTCGTGCCCCCTCCCAAGATCTTGTCCACCCCATCGCACTGCAGAGGGAATGGTGGAAAAACAGCCTTGGTGCTGTGCGAGCCCTGCCCAGCAGCAGCCACAACACAGGTGTGTTACCAGCACCTTTCCAGCTCTCAGTGCAAAGCACAGCACTGGGATGGCTGCTATGGGGAAAATGAACTCCAGCTCAGTTAGACCCAATACACTATCGCATTTTCCAGACTTTGTAGGTGTACTAAATAGTCAATTCTCCACGTGAATCTGTGGTAAATATGAAGTAGGAACAGTCTTTCCAGACATACCAGCTAATAAAAAAAACCTTGAAAATATTACATACATCACTGCATAATTGCACCTTACAAGATGACATTCAGTGCATAATTTACTCCAATGACACAGATTTTTTCACAAGAATATTAGGGTGTTTTCTACATTTCTCCATGATCACATTCATGATTCCTTCAAATGCCCATTTTCTGTTGCTGCTTCTAATGAACTAAATACCACTCCCTCGATCTGCTTTAATTTTTCCCAGTTACGCGTTAAAATTGGATAACAACATGGTTTCCTTTAGTAAGATTTATCTAAAATTGTCATTAAAATCATGTAACTTCACTGTTTATATTTTATATTTAAACTGTATCTCCTACTACCACTGAGACAGAATACTTCTCTGATTGGAATGTGGCTTTGAGTACATTTTCTAATGTTCTTACCTTCTTATTTCTTCACTGAGTTACTGTTGAGAGCCTTATCACTGGAGTTTTGCCTTCTATAGCTGGAGTAGATCTCTTTTTCTTTCTCTTTTCAAAGTCCTAGAAGTCTTCTTAGAAGTTAACCAGAAGCTATGTGAAGACTATAATCTTGGGAGTTAGCACACAGTCCTCACTGAGAATCCTAGAGAAATAAGTTGTCTTTGCAGTCACATGAAAGGTGTGGGTGAAGACAGCAGGCTACATGACTTCCTTTGATCTATTCATATTATGAAAGCCTTCTAAATTAAAGGAATTATAAGAGGTACTCGCAAAGGACACAACTTGTGCAGTAAGATCAATCCAGTTCCTGTGCAGTGAGTCTGGAGGCACAAGTTCACTTTGACAGGTTTTGATGTACAGAAACTAATCTGCTTGCAAGAGACTCTTGCTGAATGCCCAGGTTGTATTTCAGTGTTTGCACAGATTATTTTTCATTGTTTAGTGGGGCAGCTGAGAATCAGTACCTTTTCTGTTCTCCCTGCAAACTCTGAAAGCTTGAGAAACAAACAAGGCAGGAAGCCTCTTGTACAAGTCACAGCTCTTTAGCACAAAGCTGGACAGATATTCAGAGATCTCTGTCAAATCTGGTTAGCAATAGAGGTGTTAAATTTTGTGGAAATGTACACAGTCAATTAAAACTGTTCCTTCTCATTTACAATGCCAAGGCCTCTCTCCATAGCTGTTAAGCCCATCACAGTTTGGCAAAAACACACTATGGGGAATGCATCCTCTAATTTTACAATACATTGAACACAACACCTTTCATCCCATCTTACCCTGCTTTTGTGAAAACAGATCCACTTGTCTTAAACTAGTAAAAGTAGTTGAAAAGCTATTTGAAAACTTTCCTTATCCCTTGTTACATGTCCTTCTGGCATGCTTCAGGTGACCAGCTGCAGAAGCCGTTATGAGGTGACTTCATTAAGCAATTGTCTTTCCCATTACAAAAGTTTTCCTGAGAAAATGCAAAGGGAAAATACTTATGTGTTAACTCTGAACTGCTACCTTTCGGCATCCCATTGCATTACAGATTTAAAAGGATATAACTGAGAAGGCAGCAGACCCACTCTAAATTGGAGGCTGTAGAAGGTGACCTCCAGACCACCTTTTGGTTTCTTTAATTCCATGAAATGCTCCCACACTGAGTCTCCAGGCTGATGTATCAGCCTATAAAGGAATCCATTTCAAAGCAGAATTCAGAAGCTGAGCAGACTTCCCAAAACAGCAGTTTTCTTCATCTCAGATCCTCAGAGTATATAAACTAATTGCCTCCTACCCTCAGCTGTCATTTTTAGTCCTTCATACTAAAGCTCTGACTGAACTCGTAAATGTGCTACTCAGTTTTCTGCAGGCATCTGTCAGATCATTGGACTTTATGCCACATTAGAAAACTTTATTATAAAGGGTCAACAACCCTCTCAGGCAGTGCTGAAGAAATATAAGCAAGGACTGTGCTAAATTGCAATGGAACTCAAATTGCATATTTTGCACTTTCAAAAGGTGATTCACAATTTTCTAGCTCCTCAGCTGACATGTTTTAAATTGGTACTTCAAAATGTCTGCCTTTTAGCACCCATATGTTGACCTCAACCCTGTTATCCCTGCAAAAGAAAAAAAAAAAAGGGGGGGATGTAAAAGCAAGGATAAACTTAGGAAAAGATATGGGAAAATAACAGGGAAAGGGGAGCAACGGCAAAAATGTACTAATGTTCAAAAAGCAGCTCAGGTCAAAAAAGGAAAAAGGTAAGAAAAATGGGAAGAAAACTGGGAAAGTGAATAGAAATGCAGAAAAATCTAATGCAGGAAAACACTGCCTTATTGCAAATCTTTGTTTACTAGAGAAAGTAAATTTTTCAATGCATATTCCTGTTCTGTAGTTAATATCAAGGTGATACTCAGAAAATATTCAATCAGTAGCAATATGTATTAGTTCCCATTGTGAGTGTGTATTCACTGGTCTTTTTCAAGTTTGAACTGTTTGGGCTGTACGAGAACATCCAGGAATTTTTTGGTAAGGCTGTTTTTCCCTGGAAATCTTAGAATAAAAGAGACTTGATATGTAACAAGCTAGGGGGAAGAGCTATTATTTTTATATCTAGAAGATAACAATATCAGGTACTTCAAGAAAGCACAAGCAAAGGCTTGGACAATCCTTTCAATGTGTAAGAGAACCTGATAAGAGAGACTAAAGAAGATGGAGCCAGGATCTTCTCAGTGGCTCCAGTTAAAGGACAAGAGACAAAGGGCACAATTTAAATTACAGCGAATTCCATTTAAACCTCAGAAGTGTTTGTTTTGGTTTTGATTTTGTTTGTTTGTGTTTTCTTTGTTCTTGTTTTTGTTTTGTTTAGTTTTATATTGGGGTTTTTTATTGTCATAACCTTTCTGGTTGCCCAGAGTAGTTGTGGAGTCTCCATTGAGATAATCATGACATGACTGTGCAAAGACAAAGAATAACAAAGGCTAGACTAGACATCTTCAGCATCCCCTTCCAACCTCAATGATTCTGTGATGCTAAGAGACTGGGATATAGGTCTTGCGAGACACCAAGAGTTTCTAGAAGAAGATTAGGACTAAAAGAAGGGCAGGAAAACGTACTACATGAGAAAGGATAGTTGGATAAATCTTTAGGTCCGTTCTAAGAGGTGATCCAAATAAAGTTCCTGTGAAAAACTGT
Organism: Chloroceryle amazona; assembly: GCA_027560015.1. Classification (NCBI taxonomy): domain Eukaryota; kingdom Metazoa; phylum Chordata; class Aves; order Coraciiformes; family Cerylidae; genus Chloroceryle; species Chloroceryle amazona. The sequence goes on from JANHFX010022240.1 coordinate 10,388, forward strand.
GTGATCATACTTGGCAAAGACATAATACCTAAAAGGCACAGGGAGTCTCTGATTGCTTTCAGGAAGCTGTAAGGACAGGGTTTTTGTATAAGTGAATCTGAGCTGGTAAACAAGGGTGACCGTATGGACAAGAGGAGACAAAACGGGAGACAAAGTGGAGGCAAGGCTGTAACACAGGACAAGGACCTATGTAGGGCACAGAGTTGAAGACAAGTTAACTACAAAATGTGTTCATGGCCTGTGAGGAAGTAAGACCAGAGAGTAGGCTGGAGACAAGTGCATTTTCAGAATGTTTTAGACAAGCAAATGGAACTTAAATGGACCAACAGGTAGAGTTATGTGTGCATGAGCATTCCAGGTGAGGCTGGTCACGGCAGTTAAGGCCCAATTGTGCACACAAGACCCTGGTGTGTTGAGACTTTCTGGTTTCGGTGCTCAGCTTTGAAACCTTCGTTTTCTTTAAATATTGGGTGTCATTTCCCAACTCCTTAAAAGAACAACTGAAATGCAGTCATTCTATTATACCAACACCCACCTTGACCAATATAATTAGTAGCACTAGAATCCTTATGATTGCTACCATTTGTGTTACTGATGATAGAAACTTGTGAGGGAAAGAGGCAAATATCTCTGGCCTTACCCTTACAGATCAGGGTTTATCCATACTCCATTGCTTAGCAGGTATAAAACATGCAGTGCGAAGTCAGAATAAAGACCCATGATGGAATGAATCATGTTCCCTGCAACAAAATCAGAATTTTTGCCTACTGTACTCTATGTAATATCCATGGAGTGTGCATGAACTTAGATTAATTTTGAAATTAACTTTGGGTACTTTTTCACTGGGCCGTCAAAAAGCATATCCACCAACATGGTCACCTTTTAGGACATTTCAGGTGCCAATATCAGAGCAAAGCAGCAGTGAGAGAGCAAAGAAAATGTAAATAATATATTATTTAGTTTTAATATTGATAAAGTTAAGATTGCACATGTTTCTCTTCATCTCATTTTCAGGATTTACTTGCTTGATCCATTTCCAGAAGAAAAACAAGTCTTCTCTTCAGTCTCAGGCAGAACACCAGCACAGCTAATTTCATTTCCATCCTTTACACTGATAAGAGTATATAGAACTGACTATCATAGAAATGATCTGATAAGATTAAGTCAACAACCCTTCTTCCCTAATATTTCAATCGGATGTGTGGTTTGAAATCCTGAAGCTTCAATTTATTATCTCATTTACTGAGCAGAAACAGCTTGGGTGCAATAATACAGTACAGTTCTGCTTATACAGCAGTATAAGCTTCTCAGTATTAACCCTATCAAGGAACTCTAGCTCAGATGTTGGAAACCAAGTCACTTAAAAAGACAGTAACTGTAGACCACTTTTTTTTTTTCCCTGTTGTTTCATTCTCTTTCAATCTTCTAACAAGGATGTAATGCAGGACCAGTTTTCCTGATGTGGCTAATACCCACCTTATGTCAATACATTTGCAACAACTAAATCCTTTTAGAGAAGTCACAATGCCTATCAGTCATTTAGTGCAAATGTCAACTGAATTTAAAAGAAAGAGTTGGAGGAAAAATACAGTGAATTTTGAGCTATCCACTGTCTCTTCTGACATGAAAGTATTAATACAGTTAAAAATGGTCACACTGGAGCAGGAGTAGGAGTGTAAGATGTCAAAATAAAGACAAAGGTATATTGGCACATTGCCATAGTAAATCTGTACGTTATTTTTTTCACAGTCTGTCTAGAAAATTGTTCAATCATTTGTAGAAGGAAATACTCCACACATACATATTGAAACAAAGGATAGGGACTTCCAGGAATATTATGTGAATTACTCAGTCAGTTATATGAAGAACTATTAGCAATATCATATGTTTTTGAAAGATGAACTATCTGTAGGATGAAATGTTTGACAGCTGTACTGTGCCCCAGATACATTGAAGACAAGAACTGAATCCCAAGAGTTTTATCCCATATAATGGGCAGTGACTGATGACTCATTTCCTGACACCATTGAAATTAGCATTAAAAGCTGACATGCAAAAGGTGCAGTAGTAAACTTTTGGTTTAGAGTTTATTTTAAGTTAATTAAAGGGTCAGGTAATAAGAATTTATTATCACACGAGCATGCATCCCCTCAAAGATTACATTCAGTGGTTCTTTCTGCCCTTCTCGGGTGTTGACTTCACTGAAATAAAATACTAAAATACTTAGATGCCTCCATCTATTTTGAATATGGAACTGCTCTGTAATTACTTCTGTATTCAGATCTGATTAATTGAAAAATACATTATTCTAGTTCACATACTTTATTCAAGTCAACAAATGACTGTTTAAGGCAAGGAATGGGGAGGGAGGACTAGTTCAAGCTATGTCACGGTTTAGTAGTTGCATGACAATGTTAAGCCACTGGCTTTGGATATTTGGCCTCCATTTCTGCCAGCCCACAACAGTATTGAAACCATGAAGAGAAGAAGCCTGTCATGAATGACAAAAATCAAAGGAACTCTGGCTAGTTCATGAGGGGAGATTCAGGCAGTAAAATAGGATCAGTTCTTTGAAGAAGCAAGAATTGAATCTGAACCCTCTCTAAAGTACCTCAAGAAGTACTGACATGTCCTTTCTTATAGGAGAACAGTGTGGAGGACTTTTTTTTAAAAAAAGAAATTCTCTAACACTTTGCCGCTACAGAGAAGAAAAACAAACAAAATTTTTGGGTTGAGAAGACAATTTCAACCTTAGATTTCATTTATAAAAGTGCAAGAAACACAGTTTGGACCTCCAAGGAGAGAACTGTTATCACTCTAGTCCAGAAGCCAGTCTAGGAATGGGAGAACTGGCAAAACCCCACCAAGGAAGAGGGAAGGCTATCACATAGGAGAGCATAGAGAAAACAGCTAAAGGTGAATCCAATCAGCTCCTTTCATACGAATATTTGGCACTTTTTGGATAAGAAAATCAAGAACTTTTTTTTCATTTGGAAGGGCTACATTTTTGTAGAAAGGTATTATTATTCACAACAAACATTTACACATAGGATTTAAGTGTAACTGAGTATTCAAAATTTAAGGACAAATTTTGCGCTTGCATAGGTGTCAGAACTATGAAACATGGCCCAGGGAAAACTATTTTATTCTATTCTAGTTTCGTATGCTGCCTTTTATCTCACAGTAACTCAGCAACACAGCATATGTGACATGACTTAAATCTGTCCCATATGGGTCAATCTTACTACACTCCCAGAAAGTTGTGAGTTTTATTCTTGATGTGTTTTTGTGTTGCTATGCATTTAGTTTAGAGGGTGTAAAACTGAAGATGAACAACCCACGCTTGGAAAAGAGGTTGGAGAAATAAGATAATTCCTCTGTCCCACAGCAGTCTGGGACTAAGACTTCAGAGCGCTTTGCTTCCCTTAGAGGTGACTTCAATCACTGCTACAAACAGTAGTGTTGTGCCTGAGGGGAGTTACTGGCTGTTACCAAAAAGCTTTGGGACACCTTCTTATAAGGGGTCTAGATCATTGGATGGGTCATAAGTGAAACCTTGATGTAATGGTCTGAAAAGCAAAACAACGAGGGACTCAAGTCAGAAATACAAAAACCAAGAGAAACGCAAGGGTACAAAGAAACACCCCGAAACAGAGTCCGCATACAACCCGACACTGCCGGCTGGGGTGGTGGTAGCAGTC
>JANHFX010022242.1:0-61160 GCA_027560015.1 Chloroceryle amazona
TTGTAGCCAATCACTTCATCGTTATTCATCTGCCTCAGTAGTGCCTCCAGGAGGATCTGCTCCATGATCTTACCAGGTACAGAAGTGATACTGCTTGGCCTATAGTTCCCAGGTTCATCCTCCTTTCCCTTTTTGAATATGCCCTCCACAGGTATATAGAAATGGCTTTGCGTTCACAGGCCTTGGTCTTTGTCGGGGATTTTACCCACCCTGACATCTGCTGGACAGATAACACAGCAAGGCACCCGCAATCCAGGATGTTCCTGGAATGTGTAAATGACAACTTCCTCCTCCAAATGGTAGAGGAACCGACAAGGAAAGGGGCTATTCTGGACCTTGTTCTGACCAACAGTGAAGGGCTGGTGACTGATGTGAAACCTGGGGACAACCCAGGCTGCAGTGACCACAAAGAGATAGAATTTAAGATCCTCGGGGTAGCTAGGAGGACGTACTCCAAGCTTATGACCCTGGACTTTTAAAAGTGTATCTGGAAGTGTATCTGGACTATTACAAGTGTATCTGATAGTCTAGCACATCCTGTTCATGGACATCAGCATAGTCTATTTAGATCAGGGTGAGAACTTTATAGTTTCTGAGCTCCCCCAGCTATGTATTCACTACTAATGTAAACAGAATGAGAGCACAGACCTGAACACCAGTATATGATGCCATAATGTGGCACATCATACCAAAATCTAACTGCTATCACAGGTAACATATGTTCTCATTCCTCTGCATACATGATATCTCTCTTTCTCTGTCTAGATAACCTTAGAACTGTGGATTTTCATGATTTTCCAGATGCTGATTGCACTGAAAAATCTCAAAAAATTTCTACCTATCAGAGGCTGGCTGAAAACTTTCATTATCAGGAAGAACTGAACTTCACATAAGGAATTAAAGCTTTGTAGCTTCTAGCATCAACACACAATTATGTCATGACTTTCATGCAGGGTCTGGTATTGCAGCTGTAAATCACAAGGTGAAGCTTGCCCTGTTCCTGAGAGAAAATCCTCAGGGACCAGTAAGAAATGATGGAATGAACTCCAACATGAAGCTGTTATGTTTTTTCTTTTCCTGACCTGTTACTGCAAAAAAAACTTACTAATTTTTCTAAACTTACATAAGTTCACAATCAGATACAAGTAGGATGAAAGATATTCATTTTTCAAGGAAAGAATGATGTGTATCTAAAAGAATCATCCTAATTTAATATGCTTCTGTAAAGTGTCAGCCCCCATATTGATGACATTAAGAACCAGAATGTCACTACAGAAAATTCTTACAGATGATGGAAACTTCTTGGAGAAGAATGTATGTCTGTGGCTTATATTTGCACATATCTAAACAACTTTGGAATCTTAAATAAACACAAATAAACAAAATCATATCAGTTCACAGGTGAAGATGGTCAGAATGTTTTGGTTCTCCCTCTCTTAGTAGAAGTGATTGTGAATGTTTTTAGCATCTCTCTAAATAACCTGGTAATGACATCCTGTTTCTCTTTCCAGCTGCTTATGGGCCCTTGCATTTCCCATTTATCCACTTTGAAATGTATAGATTGGGACTTTGGACTAGATTAGTACTTACAGTATCTTACAATATCTATCATTTGTATTACAGTTTAATAGGATTGTTAGTCTTATACCTAAAGCATGACATTTTAAATCACATCACCATTTTACTATTAAGCAAAGAAATCATAGTCATGTCCTGAAATGACCATCAATGTGAGGCTGACTGTTATCTCCAAGGGCTGACTTTATAGCTTCAAGAACTGATAGATTGTTCTGTCATGAAATTCATGCAGGGCACAATATTGGGGCTGTAAATCACAGGGTTAACTCATAGAGTGGCCAGCGTCCTTTGGAATAATCTTTACATTCCTGTTGTGTTCAACAAGCCTCTTAGTTGAAAGATTATGCATGATGAGGGTTGTTTTGTTTTGTTTTGGTTTTTTGTTTGTTTGTTTGTTTTTTTCTCCAGGACTGGTAAAGGATAGCTCCTGTATCTTTGGCAGCTGCATACTAAAATTTAAGTAGGGTTTTTTATTGGACATCTATCTGTATTTGTACCCCTCCAAGGACTATAAAGGACAAGCAACTCTAATCAAAAGAGTCCATTTGTCTTTTGTGATTTGCTTTAGGTGTATTTAAATCTAAACTGCTAATCTAAAATCCTGGAAGCAGTATTTCAATTAAAATAAATAAATCAAAACATCACAGCTGGACTGTACTAATATTTAGGCAATCTATTACATTTTCTGCTATGTCTGACAGAGATACCATGTTCCTGCTAAACTGTGTCTGTTCAGAAATGATGTTGAAAGAGCAGGATGCACTGCAGTCCTGGGGGGGAAATCCTTACCTGACTGGCACATAGGGAAATACTACTTTGAAGTTTATGGCTTCCATTGCAGTCCCAATCTATGTGGCGTAAAAGATAACTGCACACATTTCATATTCCCCTTTCTCTTGACTTCTACCTACCTACTACAGTAAGGACAGCAAACCTAGGAGCTTCAGCCCACTGTCCTTCTAATACCATCTGTGAAAAAATGCATCTGCTTTACGTTAATTCCTTATTGATTGCATAATGTCTGAAAATTGTTACTGCTGCTTCCAGATGGGAGAGGTTTTCAAGCCTATTGCTGAGAAGAATAAGATGACATAGTAAGATTTTTAATGCTTTTCTGGGTGGCCCAACCAGAAGCATCTCAGGGGACCAACGCTTTCTTCAGCCCAGTAATTTCTTGGAATATCTAATTTTCTACCAAGAAATAAAACTGTGCTATCTTTGATCTCCATCTCATTTTTCAAAGAGCTACTGTGGATTTACAGTGAAATATTCATGGATTTTTTATACTTATTACATTGTTTATACTTCTGAACTCTGCTCAAGAGATGGAATACAGACATGCATACCACCCACCAACACAAAATACTCTCTATCCTTATTCCCAAAAGCTCAATATATTTGTTGGTTTGGTTGTTTTTTTGTGTTTTTTTTTTTTTTTTTACTATACAGTCTTAAGGAGCATGAAGTATTAAGGATGACTAATTAAGGACTATATATTTATATGTGTATGCATCCCGGGAATCCTGCTGGTTTAGTTAATTTGGTGTTCATTTTCTTTGCCTCTATATTCTCTCCCTTTCAGTGGATGAAGTAGGATACAGCAACACTTGGTTTTACAGTATTTTTTATGTTGACTTTCAGAATTTTTTTTTTCTTACTCTGTCATAATGGCCTATCTTGATGGCCTAGCTTGTAGTAAGACAGAAATACAGCTAATGTAGTGTGCTTCAGGAGAAAGGTTGATATGTTTATGACAATGAGATTCTTGTGCTACCTCTGGGGCTGGAGAGCTGCTAAGTTGGCAGCCAAATGGCTGAAGGAGGAAGTCTGTGAGGATAAGATGGTCCTGTTTTGGCTAAACCAACAGATGCAAACATATCTTGAAGTCCAGAATGTCCAGGCAAAGAACCTTGCCTAATTAATGGCAAAAATAATATTAAAGTTTACAGCCCTGAGTATGGTAACAAGCCTAAAGGAGTATATGTTAAAGATACTTGACTGTGTTACTCAATTCTCCACCCAAATCATCCTAAACATCACCTAGAAGGCAGGGACAGACAGAATTCAGCTATAAAAATCACAAAGGGAATATATCTCTCAGAGGGGCAGAAGACTGAAAAGTCCAGCAGAGATGATCAATGGGCTGTGCTCCTTTTCTCCAGCCAAGACAGGGATGTCTTCTTGGTAAGAATTGTGCCTTTGATATATTGTACACCTTTTATTTCTATAATCTCTTATTACTCTAGCCTAGGCCTGCACCTCCAGCTGAGTTGGATGTTACCCGGGAATTCTTTATTTGATCTCGATGATACTTTTGCAGTCAGTGCATTTGTCAGCAGCAATTCTAAACCACCCTGCCACTTTAAACCTATCTGTTTAACTTTTAAACTGTCTCAGTGTAAGTCCTTAACCAGACTCTGGAACAGGTAATGACCATTTCAGTGGGAGCCCATAGGCAGTCTCTGAGATAGACATACTCATGTTGGTAACAAGCCCCTCAGCCACCTCTAGATTTGGCAAAACTGCTCAGAGAATTGCCTTTGAGCTCTGGAAGGAAACTGTCACACTCCCACCCTTAATGCAACACTTACTAAGGAAATGATAAAGCAGTCATAAAAGTCTAGGCTACATCAGGCAGGCTTCAGGAAATAAAGAAGCATTAGGTTCATAATGCTTTGAATTCAAGAAACAAAGTATATTCTTGAATTTTTCATTTTGTTTTTCTAAGAAGGTCAGCAAATCTCATGACAGTTCAAGAACACAGTCTCCAGTAATGAAACTTACAGTGTAAAATTAACCAGCACTTATAGCAGACTGAAAATGTTCTTTACAAACCAAATTATTATGTCAGCATGCATAATTTTGAGAGGATGGAAAATAGAGGAATAACAGCCAATAGTAATGTACTCCCCCAAATAATGTTCTCATTTTCTATCACAGTTAGTCAACATCTCAGTCATTCAAATTTGTACTCATACTTACCTTGAGAATACAGACACATAGCTTTAAAGGAAATGTTCAACAAGATTATCTCCCAACTAGGGAATGAAAAGCCTCATTTTATAGAAGGTGGGAAGTTCATTTTAGTATATTTCACCTTTCATTAATTACTTCAGATCGATAGAATGTTAAACAGTTTCTGAGACTGTATCCAGTGACCTGTTTGCTCATCCCTGAAAACAGACTCTTATCAAGTATAGATGAGTTGGTATTTTCCAAGAAAAGTGCAAGCTTAATTCTTCATAACAATTCCCTTCCTCTGACACAATCAACCAATGATTTTGTAAACTCTGTACGCAACTCAATGGAGGTCTTGGGGAAAGAAAGAAGATCCTTTAAAGGACTTTTCTTTCAAAATTTAATTTCATCTCAACAATGTCTTCATTCAATCGGGGTCTATCAAAGCAATACTGGCTCTTTACCATATTATAGTCTGCTTTCCTCTTAGGAAGGTGACAGACTTGTCAAAGCAGATAGGTAGGATTTTTTTTTAAAAAAAACCTAGAATCATGTTTTTCCCCATGAGTTTTCTACAAAATAAATGGCATGTAAAAAAAAATAAGCAAAGCTATCTAGAATTCAAGTCCTGCTTTCAGAAGTAATTTAAGGACTTAGAAGCTTGTTTTCCTTGCAAACTTTGTATAATTTAGGATCTTAAATTTCTGGATCCTGGATAAACAAAGGAACCATACCATAATTAATGGTACCTAAGATGGAAAACAGAAGAACCATATTGTAATTAATGGTAGCCAAGCTGAATGTATTTTTTTGTATGATGTACAGGAAAACTTAAGTATCTACAAATGATACCCATGAATGATAGCCATTGTGCTGTATCCTCTAGTAACCTTTAGCTGTCCTCTTGGAAAGGGTGAAAACAGAGCTTTGCATAAACCTTGATCCTCTCCGAAATTTAAGTGCCATTGATCAGGTTCTAGGAAGGCAAATCCTGCTTTCAGCACTGAGACCTTTCTGATGACGAGGTGTGCACGTTACTTCTATAGAAATTGTTCAAGAGGCCAAGATGTTCTTTTAAAAATAAATCTAGAAAAGTGGAGTAAAAGTAGTCCTTTCGCTCTTTGTTTTGTGTGTTTTTTGTTTGTTTGTTTTTTTGTTTGTTTGGGGTTTTGTGGTTTTTGTTTGTTTGTTTGTTGGTTGGTTTTGTTTGGTTTTGCTTGGTTTTGTTTTTATCCAGCATTTGATTCATCCAAGATGTGAGACACTGAGTTTCAGTTTCTCCTCTGCCTTTAGGGATTTAAAGCTTCATTTCCAATGCTCTCTACTCAAGGGGATACCACACTTACCTGCAACAGATTCTGCAGAACCGATTCTTTCCCCTTCATATTGCACTGTGCATGGCAATAGAAATGGTACACATACTAACCACTAATTCAGCCATGCAGTTATGGATTACAGCTACAACTGATGTAGCAACGTCACTTGTAATTATACTGCACTACTACACTAATAAGACTATGAAAATATAAGACAAATCACTTGCATCAGATATTTTTTACCCCTTCGAAAATAAACAGTTGAAACCTGATTGAAATGAACAAAACACAAAAACAGAAAAACACTTCTGCTGCTTTTTCCAAAATGGCAACTTAGAATGGGTACCTCAAGAGAAATAAGAAGAGCTTTGAATGTTTTGTTTTTGTTTTTGTTTTTTTTTATTTATCTGTTTAAGGTGTTTGCATGAAGGTTGGCCTTGCAAGAAAGTGAAACAGCTGTTCAAGGAAAGTGAAAAATGACCAAAGTATTCTAATTTATTTGATAAATGCACTCAGAATCAACACCTTCATTTCAGTGATTATCTGCTTTTATTTTCTTCCCTTTTTCTTCTATCTACAGTGTCTACATTTAAATTTGGCAACGTTTAACTTACAACCCCTTCTGCATCTCCCCTACACTTAGGATTTACACAACCTTGACTTACTTCTTTTTTGTTTACAGTCCTTTTTCTTCATATGCATCCCATATAGCTACCTGATGTGGTTCTGCCAAAATATTTGGAAATCAGAATTTCCAAAATTTCCAAAATTTTGATTTAGTTTAAGAGTATAAATTCCTTTCTTTTCATTGATTATTAAATAATTTTAAATACGACATGGTAAGCTTTTACATATCTGAGAAATTTTGGCAATAAAAGCAAACCAAGCCAAACCAAACCTGGTTCTGAAGTAATTTTTTGCAATTACATGCAAACAGGTAATTTAAATGAAATTATCTATTCCTAAAATGAGATTTGTTTTCAAAGAAATAAACATACATTTCAACTCTGCATGCCAGTTAAATAGTACAGACAGTGTTTATCCAAAAGGTTGAGTTATTGATGATAACCTGTTGGTAAAAATCAAAAAAGAAACGTAGTTTTCTTTTCAAAGATTTTTTCTTTTAAATGTATTATTTTTTTTTTCAGAAAATTCCGAGCTGCAGCATGTATGACAACTGGTATATGCATGGAAAGTCTTGATAAAGGTAAGCGCATGGGCTACATGTCATTGTAGAAATCCAGTGTTGAGTAAATAGGTGCAGCATCAGACTTCTGACAATTGATTTTTAAAATATCCAAAGGTACAAATTTCAAATGTGTACTTGCTCAGTTTACAGCTTAGTGCTCAGAAAGATAAATAAATAGTGTTAATAACTTAATGTTTTGAGATTTAAAATACCTCAAACAAACAACTAAGAAAGGAAACTGGGACAAACTATGTGATTCTAATACAGAGAAAGAGAAACTAAAATATTAAAATACTTCAGTATAGTACATTAATTTATATATTGCTCCAAAATAAAACTCACTTTTGGTATATCTGGTTGGTTGGTTTTTTTTTAACTTTAGCTTTCTAAAAACTTGTATGTCTGAAGTTGCAAGGCGGTACAGTAAGAGACAACAATCGGGGACTGGAAAGTCCAAATAAAAGACAACAGGATATGCAGTTTCCAACCTTAAAGTCACTGTATCCTCATCCAGACAAACAATTTGCATCTGACAGTCATGTGGTGATCAAAGGAACTGGTGGCAGTTTGTTAGCTAAAGGATTATTAATATTTTCATTAGAGAAACTCACTAATTGGCCCAGAGGAGTTGGAGGACAGTATGAACACCAAAGCTACAGCTAAAAAACCTTGTTAGGAACAATTGTTTGTAAAATTATTAAACTTTACAAACTGTAAAGTTATTAAACTTATAAAGTTATTAAACTCCACTTGGACAGATACACTGATTTTGTGAAATTTTTAAATGTAATTTTAATGTATTGCATAGGGTAGTACAGAGGTATAGTTGGAAAAGTGCCCTCAGGGTACTAATGTACACTTATGATACTAATAAATAAGGAGAATTTACTTATCTATTTTCAGTTAACAAACATTGCACTCTTTATGATTTCAGATGTTGCACTCCACAGATTTTTGTACTATACTGAGCTACAAAACAACAGCAGGTAATCAAAGAGAGGTATTAACTGTCTATGAGTAACAGCACTTATACCAACTGTAGAAGCTATTAAAATGCAGGCCACCATAATTTCATCAGGAAAAAAACCAGAAAGGACAGTTTTCATCACTAGTCTTCTATTTTATTGCTCCAGAGCCATTATACTGCAACTCCCTCTTCTAGTGAGTGCTGCACTCTTTAAGAGCCCTATAGGTCAAACTCAAGGTACTGTGTTTCATAATAAGATTAATTTTCTCAACCTTTTTGCTACAGTTTAAAAAGATGTACTAAGTCTTCACCTTTGATAAAATATAACTGATCTCACTGTTTAAAAAATGAGCATATCTGAGAACAACATTGACCTATTTCTGATGAAGAGATATTAATATAAATTTCCCAGTCATTTTAATACCACCATTGTTAAAGAAGTTAAAGATAGGAAATAGAAAAAGTGTAGATCATCCAATCCATCCGATTATACAAGTAAAAGTATTCCTTTAAATATGTACCAGTATCTTTTTCCTTTCTATATTTGCTTTCTATATCTACATTATTTTTTCCAAAACTGTATTATTAAAAAACAAAAACAAAAACAAAAACATGCCTTTAATTTTATTTCTTTAATCCTTCAGACTGATTTCTTACACATTTACTTATGAACATTTCTGTCTGCAGAGGAGCTCTGTGCAATATAGTCCTCATAAACAGCCGTGCTGGAAGAAATGGATCACATTTTTCTGTGCTGTAGCTGTAGTTAACATACACATATATCTGTATCAGAAGGATCATTTAAGGATGTATCTCTAAACCCAAGCAAAGATTTACCAGAAATCTAAGGCAGTTGGAGAGTCATAAACACTCTTCCTGTCAAAAGCAGTAGAGAACAGGACATTCATGTGCTGCATCTAGGGAAGCAAGTGTTGCATGTGTCTGCAGATAGCCTGCATCCAAAGCACAGCTTGAGCCAGCTTTGTCTATAACCATATACACATGGGGTGTATCTATCTACTCCTAGGTGTATGAAAAACTAGGCTCACATACCTAGTTGAGCCTCCCTTAAATACTTAGACATATCACTGGGCAGGTGCTTATGCACCCAAATACATGAGATAATTAATCTAGCACAAACCGTTTTCTTCCTAGGTATAATTGAAATTCAGAGTTGAAAATGGACTGAACATAATGAGGGGGAAAAAAAAGATTATAGGCTTATAAGACTACTTTTCAGGCTTTTATTGTACCAGATACAAATCCTCTTTTTCAATTATCCTGAGTGTACGGTATATTAAGTGTATGGAGAGAAGCAACTGGTTAAAAGGTCCATCAGCCAGAAAATGAAACAGAACCATGCTCAGTAATGTTTTTCTTTAAGTGCAGTTTCTAAATATGTAGCTCTGCAGCTTCAGGCAGAAGTATTTTTTGCAAGATGACAGTGTCGCAAATGTACTGAAGAGAAGAACATAGATAAACTCTGATGAAAGCTTTCTGCAACAGGAAATATTTTTTAAATACATGCCCTTAAAAATCTAGTAAAACTAAAATACTATTTTGGAACAATCCATAAAAGTTTTCAATTAACAAAAAATAGTTCCTAAACTGTGTATTTTGCTATATTAATAAAGCTAATGTTTTAGCTACAGTGAAAATTCCTAATAAATAAAGATGATGCACAAAGAAGTAGTCTGTTAACTGTACACAAAATCTATTGATATAAAGATCACTCTGTTTATCTATTATAACAAAAAGTCACTAATCTGAGTTTACCAGAAGACCAGACTTAAAAACACAAGAGTAGGACAGGTATGCTGGAGGCAAGGCTGGTGTGATAAAGTTAAGTGCCATGGCATCTTATCGACTAGAACCTTTCCAGAAACCAGAGCTCAAGGCTTCTGTAATTGACTGGCACAGCTGAAGTCTCTGCACCTACCAGTCTTCCAGAAACAGCAGCCTGCTCTGAGCTCTTCTCATTCCAGCTGAGTTTATATGTGTCTGGCTCCCAAGGAGCTCTCCAGTGATGTTAAAACTTTCAGTCCAAAATTAACTTTTTAGTAACTCGGTGGACTAAGAAACTTTGAGAAGTGAACAAGAAAATACAAGCCTTCCACCTGAGCTAAATTCACACAGTAACCAAACTCTCAACAACACTAACTGTCTTTAAAAACAATTCTCTAAGTTACTACAAAAAAAATAAAACTCACCTTTTCAACCTGTCATAAAAAGGATAACATGGGTGGAGATACAGTAACATCATAATGTTTAGCCAGTAAATGACTATAGATTCATCTTGTAGCAACCAAGACGGTTCTCCATCCCATAAATAGCCAAGTGACAAGTTGTGACAGATTCAAGTGACAGTAGCCTAGTATTTTTGGTAACAGGCTCCTGAACAATCACACTGTTTAATTATCTAATGGCACACTGCATGATGCAGACAAATCTTGTCTCCAGGGAGAATACTCTATATATTTTTAATGCAGTATCTTATGAATATAACTGTATATGCTATGAATATTTAAGGACCATGTGAAGGCTCAGTGATCAGTTGAGAGATGCCCTTCATTTGGATCTCTGTATAACAAATATATGTATTAGGTTGTAGGTGTATTAACATCATGTATAATATTAAAAGATGTACAGCACCATCAACATTCTCTTTTTTACTTTGTATAGCACAGAAAATAATTTTGAAATTAAAACTTGATAACTAATGTCAAGGAGATACTTATTTTTGCCAAGCATGAAAAGGATGACAGAAGGTTTATTCTCCACAAAATCTTTCTGCAGCATTAGAGTTTTATGTAGTTTATGAGTAAACTTGAGTCAATTGAATAACTATGATTATTACAATCAAATCAAAACAAATCAAGAAAATATATAAGTCTACCTTAGAGTACTTTGGCAATTTGTGACAAATTCTTAGCAGTGATGAGTGATGAAAGCAGTACTTGCATTTACTGATTCTTTGCTCTCAGGACAGTTCCTTTGGTTTCATGAGGCAAGACTTATTTACTCAGACTGAGACACAAACTACAGCTTGCACAGCTAGGCAAAAAACTCTAGAACTGCAGGTTCCTAGATACTGAAGGTTTAATGCTGACTGTAGCTTTTGCTCTTAGAAAAACATGTAAAAGTTGGCACTATTTTAATTCTGCATTTATGTTGCTGGATATTTTTTTACCATAAAGCCACAGCAATTTCTCCAAAGTTTGAAAAACTAACAGAAAAAATCCAGTTTACCTTCATGAAGCCATTATTCATATAATTCTTCTAAAGCTCAATAGGGTCTTCCAGATAATATAAACACTATCCTGTTTATTGCTGCGGCAGTAAAAATATAACTTGATTTTTCAAGTCACATGTAAGTCGAATATAGCTTAGATATTTTTCTAAGTGCCTTAGGCATAAATAGGTAATCAATCATATTTAATCAATATGTTGTTCAGCCAAGCATATTCTCATGTCTAAAATTCCAGCTTTATTCAAATTCTGTTTAGTCTCAGTACATTCTTCATTGATTTTTGTTTTCATCCACAATGGGCACAGAAATAGAAAAGCGGTACATCTTGAAATATGGTAATACTATTCAGAAAAAAAAAAATCCCTTTCCACTATCATTATATCCAATATATTTCACTATTTTACGGTTGGGAACAAATCTACTTAGTTGTCTGGGCCTTAGTCTCACTGAGAAAGGTCTATAGGGAATATAGGAATGAACTTTGAAAATAGCAGAATCAAGTATCAGTTGCTCACTTTTAACATATTCATTCATGAAGAGGAACTGCAGCTCTTCTTAGTTTCAATCCACATTCAGAAGAAGCATATAGAATGGATTTAAAAGGCAATATCCAATATACAAGTTCCAGTATAAAATATTAAGTAAAGCCTTTGCAACCCTAATTTTGGGGACTGCCATCACATGTAAAAGTTGATTCTTCTTTTAAAAGGTTAAAGTGTGACAAAATGCCTCTTATTGTCAATCTTTTCATTGTCTAGGTTGGCACTGAATAAACATGAGCATAGTTGTTTCAGTTTGTTTTGAAAACTAGCAAAAAATGTAAATAACCACTGAGCTTAGAATAAACTGTTGAATATGGCATTTGCTTTGATTTCAAATGGCTTGAAATGAGAGGAAGAACAGCATGACATTATAAACACAATCTATCTTATTGTGTGGTTCTTTTCCAGTGGCTTACTAAAAGCATTGCTCTACACTTATTCCAGAAGATAACCAAAAAGCTGTGTTTGGCTAGTTTGATCAGTGAAATGAGAGGAAAGAAAGAATATTTGCATTTAAAATTGCTCTTTAACCTGGCTGCCCTAGACTTAGGAGCTGAATCAGCTTCTCAGTGTCTTGACAGACTAGACTATTTCTTGCAAATGAATTATATATTTCTTTGTAAATACGAGAAGTATTCATATTAAGATAACTGTCTTCCTGTGAAAAAAAAAATCTTATTTCTTATCCAGGACTAAAAATGCAACTGCAAATAAAATATAAAAGCAGTGTGTATTTTAGTCCTAAATTACTATGTTTTGATAATTCTTTACATCTAGGGTAAGGGAAAAAGCACTAAGTCACTTCTAGACTTGCGTTAGACCTCTTTGCAAGGCTCACCATAGCTCTTAAAAAGTGTAATGAAAAATATCACTGCACAGCTTATTACTGGCTTCTGATTCAGAAGGCAAAAATACAGCTCCAGAGTCAAATGCCTTCCAAAACAGGATCTGAAACCTACAGTACTTTTGGCTTACATTTGGGTTAAGCAATCTTCAAATATTTATCTTTAAACTTGAGTGAAAAAGTCCGGATGCTCAGATTAAAATATATTGTGCTCAACATTGGCTTTATTGCTTCAGTAGGATGTTCCTTCCAGCAGATCTACCTGAAGCACTTCTCACTCTTCACTTTTGTATAAATCATGAATCTCACTCAGTCACATCAATTGCCTGTTTCATAAGTTTCCAACAAGACCGTAGCCTTTAAAGTTGTTTATTCTTGTTGAGAAAAGACTCCAGAAGTCTCCCCTCCGTCTGTAAAGATGATACCAGTGTTAATTTTCCTTACTATATTTCGAGAAGAGGATAAATGTAAATGTCCAACCAAAGAAATCTTAACCTTTGTAATGACAAAAATAGCACAAAATCAATCTTAGCATTGCCCTTGTCAGTAAAGGTGATGATGCAGGACTGAAACAATATTTGAACTCATTTTCATTTACCATATCCTATCTTGGTGCACTGATACAGAAACAGTGAAAGGTTTGTAGATGAGATATCAACTGACTAACAGACAAAATACCTCAGACCAGAACTGTGCAAGATCTAAGTTTAAAAGAGGCAATTAAAATGCAATTCCAATACTCTTCTCTCTACTCAAAACATCTCTGCCCAATGTAATGTAGAATATGAACCTAATTAAAAAAAAAAAAAAAGATAAATCCAAACAACCACCTTGACATTAGTTCTGAGTAGCCTGCTGGCACTACTGCCCTCCCTACCATTCACTGCAGTCTCCTCAGCATTCTGGGAGTAAGCAAACAGCTCGGTAGTAAATCAGTGCTTTTGAAAAGTTCCAGAGTCATTGCTGCCAACTGCTCATGGAATGTATTGCTACACTTGGAAAGAAGAATTAAGCAATAATTCAAAATAATTTGTGCATTGAATTGTAGAAGGAGTAGGAGTATGATCTATAATGCTTTTAATGGGGAATGATGCTCTGTGGTTTTCAGTAAAAAAACCCCACAACAGAACCTGAGGTCCAGAAGGTTTTGATTTTTTTTCAGCAGCTAGGGACATCTTCAATATAGCAGTATTTGTGGATTAGAGGTGTAAAATTATATCTCAGAATGTAATGACAAAGAGCTAAATTCAGCTTTGTGGAAGACTTTTTTTTCTGAAGAAAATTCACAATGACCAGGTCAAGCTCCTACTCTGAACTGCACTCTGGTGAACCTCTCCTTCAGCAGAAGAGAAGCACACTGAACTAAGGTTAGTGGCTTTGAACAGCACTCTTACTAGACTATGAACCCAGGATCAGCTCTCTGATCCCCGAAGCTGCAGAGCAGCTGTTAGTTAAGCTCTCCATCCAAATTCACACAATGACCTGTTTCAAAAGTGAGGAAGGGTCATGTAGTAACTATGTCTTTCCTTTTGCATAACTTCTAATGTCTGTGCCTCCTCTTCCTTTGGGTAGTCTTCTGAAATTCCTTTGAGATACTATCTATTCTGCACCCAATAAGTTATACATCTATTTCAAAAACAAGCAAAGAAAAAGGGGTGAGGTGCCACTCCCCCATTCTTCTCTAGCCCTCTTCCTTTCTGAATGTTGTTCCAAGTTGTTTTCCCTTTGGTTAGGCTTGACATTCAAAATGTTGAATGTGAATATACTTCTAAGTCCTTATCCAAACTAATCTGAAGTTAAGTATCTGTTTCAAGGTCACTGAATACAATCTCTGATCAGTAGTGATGAGCAAATATCTAAAGATTTGGGGGGGGGGGGGGAACCACCGTGTAAACGTTTTTAAAAATCTGCCACATCCATTCTATTCTATTTCTTGAGTGCACTTTCAGCTCAGCATTCAAATGACTATATCAGAGCACAGAAAAATCAAAAATATAGATGCTCATAATTAATGGCATTGCATTCATGTGCACAACTAATCAAACCAATGGTGCATGCATATAGTAAGCAAAAAATTGCAGTGAAATACTATAGTCAAAAATGAAAAACATAAACACATAAAGAAATTGTAATGTGCTTGTGGGTTGCCTACAAGCCAAAAATGAGACAGAGTAAATTGGATAAATTATTCATTATAGATTAGTTTTTCATCTCTAGGATTCATTGTAAAAGAACAACAATTACACATGACATTTTTTGCTGGTCAACAAATAGCTTCACTTGTTTTTAGTATCTAGTCACATATGTGATGTAGGGATTTATTTTGAAAGAAAAAATGTGTTATTTCCTGCAATGTTAAAAATGTTTTACCCAAAAGATCACTTACAAATTCATATATAGATATATGACAGTGAACTTTTCCTTCTACTTGCATACCAAGAGTTTTATAACCTCAGTCCATAAGATACCAATATGACTTAGACTGCACTTACAAGTCTTTGTAAAATGGCAAGAGAAAATCTTTGCAAAGTGGTGGATGACAGCAAGTCAGAAGAAGTCCATATATTCCCAGCTGTGGAACACAGATACTGAAAGGACACAGTATATGCTAGGAAACATCTGAATTTGTCCTATAAGGCAATGTGTTTCTTGCTACTGAGCAAAAAGGAAACAAACACCGTTGTTTTTTAGTGAAGTAATCCATTGCAAACTAAAATGACTCGTTTAATTGTGTGTATATTTTGGGCTTCTGAGAGTGTAATCATTTCACAGCAATGTAGAACTGGCTGAAAGCTTTTCTAACCTTGATAAAACATCTGCCTCAACTTTTCCTCCTGCATTCCATATATATATTCCATATATATATTCCGTATATTTACCATCCAGAAAATGTGTAAAAAATGTTCACTAAAAACTGTTTAATAAAAATGTTCACTAAAACCTGTTTAATACCCTAGGGCATTTATCAGTACTGCAGATGAAAAAAAAAAAAAATAAAATAGTTAATACAAAGTTTTAATTTTACAAGAGGTCTCCTTTTAAATTTGTCACTCAGTCAGGTAAAGATCCAGTTCTGCACAGAGAGGAAGTTCTCATACATTTTGATATTATACTATATTGATAATATACTATAAATTAAGGAAGGATATACTTTTAAAATACCTCATTTGAAGATGGAAGCTGCATTTAGGTAAATAATAGCAGAAAGTGAATTTCATTTTTTGCAGCTGTGGTTCAGTTACAACTCTGGGCATTAACAGAATGTTTATTCCTGATTTGAAGTGGCCATGATCTAATCTCTACTCTACATATACAGATGGCTGAGTAAGCTTTACCAACAAAGATTAATTTCTGTTTCCATTTTCTTTCTTCTGTTCTAGGAAGACTATTAATTGAATAAATTTGCATCTTTCTGATTACAGTGTATCTTCTCAACAGTTCTCCTAGTGACAGGATTATGGAATGGGTGGGATGTTCATCTTACCCCTGGATTTGCAACAGCTGGAAAAAGCCAGACATCATATTTGATGGTACTTTCTCCTCTACTAGGATATCTGTTGTTATGGTGACAGTTCCAGGAGGGAGCATTAATGAAGATGACTTGAAAATTTTCATGTTTACAGCACAATTATTTTTAACACCTCATAAGAAATGGTGACAGTACTGCTTCTTGCTAAATATGCATCACTGTATCTGCTTTCACGAAAATTACCTGACTTTCTGTTTGTTGTATATCCATTACACAATGCTGAATACAAATAGACATATATACATATCTAATAAAAAGGATTCAGAACAACTAAAAAAAACCCTGTTTTCTCGTGAAGGATATTATCTGTTATTCCTAAGAACTTGCCTACAGTAATGAATTACTTTTATTTATAAAGCAGTCTTTAAAACATCTGTATTGCTCTTTCATGATGCCCTGAGAGCTACCCAGTACAACCTTTGCATACCCATAACTAAGCTGTGAACAATTCTGAGAACAGACATCACCCAAAACACAGGTCTGCAGACACCTTGCATCACCAAGACTGTATATTCACCAGCAGGAGGTAAGCAGTCAAGGTAGAAGAATTATTGGCTTGTAGTCTTCTAACTCAGAGGTACTTGATGTTCACCATAGAGTTTGGATCACATATGTTACACACAGTTACTTACATATTCTTCATAGGCCTCGTGTGCAGGTGGTGGGGGTGGTCTGTAGCCTGGAACAGCTGGAGCGCCCCTTGCTCTTGGGGTGGGAACGCCCCTTGCCACTGGTGGGACAGGGAGGGCTCCACGGGTCACTGGTGCTCCTCTGGGTGCTTGGGCACCTCGTCCAGGTGGGGGTGGAGGAATCGCACCCCCACGTCCCCTGGAGGGAGCAATAAAGAATGATGACTTCAGTACATATGGGAAGGGAGGACACGCAAATGCTAACCCATTTGAAAGGCTCTTATATTTTTACTACTACTGAAAGGATCGTATAACTGTGAGGTTTTGGCAGCTCAATGTCAAGCACATTTTGGCAGTATCTCAGGCAGACTCATATTATGGAAAGGCATAATTTTTAAGCCATACAGTGCCTTTTATACCTCTTGATGCTTTGTTCCCTACAGTACTGAAATTCTGGATCATCATAATTCACAGAGCTGCAGAGTCACTCCAGAGTAGTTCCTGAGGAAGAAGAGAGGAACTTTTTCTGTTGCTCTCAAACTATTCTAGAAAGGCAGTCAGCATTCTAATTCTTGTATTTACTTGTGGGTGGGAGAAACTGATTGACAGAAGATAATTCAGGATGGCACAAACTTTCAAGACAAAGTAGAGCGAGAAGATAAAAGGAGAGTAAGAACTTTTCTACCCATATAATTTAGTTCAGCACAAGGGAAGGACAGCAATGTATTCTGCTTTCCGTCACTGTGCAGAAAGAATAGCACATACAGACATGTGCAGAGAGGTGTAGCATCCTCACATTTATTTACGCTATATTGAACCTTGCTGTACGAATTAGTAAGTCAGAAGAAGCTGTTACTGCTTAAAAAGAGGTTCTTGTAACTAAACCATATAACGAATTAGAAGGGGGTTATATCAGGGAAGGAATCTGTGACTTTTGTTCCAGAGCAGTATGATCCTGAGTGTGCTGCCTTTTCTGAAGACTGTGTTGAGTATAATCATGTGTGACACTCAGATCCAGAGCTGTGAATGGAATCCAGGTCCCCCACAGCAGTACGAGCTGTGGCTCCTTCCCTGCTGAGACAACCAAACTCACAGCACAAGCATGTCATGTTCACTACCTCACTAAAATTTGAGTAGCCAGTTTTAGAATCACAGAATGGTTTGGTTTGGAAGGGACCTTCAGACATCCCTTAGTCTAAACCCTCTGCTTTGGGAAGGAACTTCTTTCACTAGATCAAGGTGCTTTAAGCTCTGTACAACCTGCCCTTGAACACTTCCAGGGATGGGGCAACCACAACTTCTCTGGGACACTTGTTTCTATGCCCATTCATATGGGGCCCATTTCTCAAGCCTGTCAGGGTTCCTCTGGATGGCAACTCGTCCCTCAAGTGTATCAGCCAGACTACCATAAATATAATAGTTCTATTAGTATAAATTATTATCATAAATGTTTAGCTTAAAATGCTTCAGTTGCAATTTTTTTTTTTTTTTAATGTTCTCCTGGAATTCCTGACTGGAAAATAGGGAAAGCATCCAAAATCCTATATCTATGCAACCAGTCCAATCAGTCAGGTGTATTGAAGGGAGAGGGGGCCAGCACTCCACTATTTATGCTTTGAACCTAATTTAAATGCTGCCAGTCTGTTGCAGTGATATTCTGAACATCATTATGAAGAGATCTTAGGTGTAAGGAAGTCTGGCTTCTGAGACCAAAAAACACTTTGAGTGGAAGATGGTCATGAATGCCAAGTATAAAAAATCCTATGCATGTGCATCAGACTACTGATAAAAAACTCCCTTCAAGAAGAACTGAGGGAAAACATGATAGACACCTCCAGGAGAAAAAATAAAAAAGTCATCAGCAAGATCAGTCATTTCAATTACCAAAGACAACTCCATTGTCAGCATAAAGTAAGGTACCTCCATATCCTATTTCCTCCAAAATAAAGTGGATTTCTTAGGACCCATCCTGAAATGATTTCTATGGGTGCCTAGAAGTAGCTCGGTAACTTAGATGCCTGAGCAACAAATTCCTGAAGGGTTCACAGTGAAAAATGAGCCTGAAAGTGTGTATTAAGATTAAACACCAGACTTAGAAACAGGTAGAGATATCTGTTACCTATATATGAAAAAATACTTGAAAGACTTCAGGAAACATTCATATACCAATGTTTTTAGATGATGCAAATCGAATTCATATAAAACTGATAAACCACACAATATAATAACATATAATGCAAAATATATATTATAGATATAGCTAATCCTACCAACAGAGAAATTATTTGAAAATAAAAGTTCCATCCAGACTATGTAGCCTTCTCTGACTATACTATTTTTTTGATGAGTGATTTTATGCTGCTGAGCATATTGATTCCATGTTGGCATACCAATATTCTTTCCTAGAAATACCCTTTCTCTGTCTTCATAGTCTGCTTTGATACACGCACTGTAGCCTGTGAACTTTAGATCAGATAACCTGCTACAACATAGACATGTCAGTTATCAGAACAAAAACATTTGAACACTATGTTCGTTTTGGGTCCCTGCTATACAAAAAAGATGCAGACAGGCTGGAGAGGGTCCCAAGAAGGGTCATGAGGATGATCAGAGGACCGGAAGACCTGACTGAAAGGCTGAGAAAATTGGGTTTGTTCAGCCTTGACAATAGAAGGCTTAGGGGACACGTTATTATCTTGTTCCAGGACATACAAGGTGGCTACCAAGAAGATGGAGACTCCCTTTTAACAAGAAGTCACATGGAAAAGACAAGGGGTAATGGGTACAAGTTACTCCTGGGAAGATTCTGATGGGACTCCAGAAGAAAATTTTTCACCATGAGAATAATTAGACACTGGAATAATCTCACAAGGAAAGTGGTGGATACCCCTAACACTGGACAGTTTTAAGAGTCAGCTTGATAGGGTGCTGGGCCATCTCATTTAAGTTATATATATATTGAAGCTATATTTATTTAGTTAATTATTTATTTACCTTAAAAGATTGCATTAGATGATCCTTGAGGACCCTTCCAAGCTAGTATCTTATGATTCTATGATTTTGGATTACTCACCATGATGTGTATGGGATTTTCTTTATTTCTGCTTTTAAACTGTTTTACTATTGTTTACACTTTCTAAAGATCTTGGCATAATAGCTGAGGTTACCACACCTTGAAGGAGCTGCAGGTGGCACACGGATTCCTCTTCCTCGAATGCCTCGTCCACGTGCTGAATCTTCAGAACCATTCAAATATGACAGCTCTCTCAGCTGCTCTTGGCGTATTTCATCATTATAATCCTGAAATACAAAAAGTGAAACTTTCTGAAGCTTTAGCTTTCTGAGCCAAAACAGCTAAACTGCCCAAAGCAGAAACTACACGGACAGCATTTGGGTGAATTGCTCTGCATTATCACCTGCATATTGAAAAAATATACAGTGTGAGAGGTTAGCTACCTATAATATGTGGGCATATAAATTTGTATATCTTGTTAAGGTGGCCATAAAGAACATGCACACACAAAATAAAACACAGACACCAAGTAGACACCAAGAACATGTCTGCATACAACTTGTAAATGGACTTCCACATACAAAAGGTACCGATCTCAAACAGTTTGCAATTAGATTAAAAATGTATTTTATAAATACTGTATATTTTTTTTGGCAGGCTAATGTATTGATTTTTTTTTAACTACCTTTATGCACTTAAACACAAATTCCACTTTATATTGCACCTTAGCATGCAAAATTTACACTAGTCATTTGATTGGATGATTTAATCCAATAGCAGTTAGGATCACTGAATGTAGCCTTCAGTTATTCTGTGTATACACTAAACAGCTTCTGAAAGGAGCTCTCTCTTTAGGACTCATAAGTAACAAAGCCATGTTTGCTATATAAAATTGTTAAATCATATAAAATAGGCCCATTCTAAGACTGCAGGGTATCAGCTCTTGCACTACAAGCTTCTGTTGGCTCAGTAAACAGTATCAGATGAATTTCCTTTTCTTACTGATACAAAAGACATAATATTGGGCAATTTTTACTTATTTTGCAACCTTTGTCTCACTCAGAAGTTCCTATTTCTTTAGTTTCTTTCCTTTTGTACTCAGCTCTTTGCCTGCTGATCATGGTAATAACAGCCAGCTTGCTGGCAGCAGGGCTGCGAGA
Source organism: Chloroceryle amazona (assembly GCA_027560015.1). NCBI lineage: Eukaryota > Metazoa > Chordata > Aves > Coraciiformes > Cerylidae > Chloroceryle > Chloroceryle amazona. Next base: position 20,976 of record JANHFX010022242.1, read on the forward strand.
CAGCTAATTACTGTTTCAAAACAGACAGGATTATTAAACTGCAGCCCTTCAGTCTTTCCATCCTTCTGCAGGCAACTGCCATTGACTGTCATGCAAGGTTCCAAAAATGCTACAGTGCCTGCTGCTTCTCAGGTGGGTGACTGTCCAGGATGCATTACAAATGGCACCATTTTTTAGACAAATTAAAGACCAAGCAAACAGTGAAATAGAACCAGGGCCTTGGTTATTCCTTCTCCTTCCTGAGGAGGTCCATGAAATCTGTTTAAAGATATGATGCTAATCCTGTTGTGTTCTAAGCAAGTGTAGGCTTGGGCACAATTTCCCTCTTAAATGTCTAGGGAGTGCAGCTGGAGTAAAATCCACTAATGAAATTCAGAAAATAATGCCATTTATACAAAATAGTGCATGATATTTGCAGCAGAATAACAATTAAAAACAAATCATTGATTTGCTAATAAACCAGATAATGCCTTTCAGTTCACACCAATCCCCAAACCTTTTTTTTTTGCACATTTTTCTATCATTCTAATGTTAATGGTAATAGGCTGAAGACAACTTCCTAAATCAATGTGCTCTGTAAAACACAAAGGCAAAACCACAGATAGGATCAAGGAAGTCACATTTACAGCAGTTGCTGAACAGGTACCATCTACTGTGCTTTGCTTAATATCATCTGTTATTCACACTGACTTCACAAGGATTAGGAGTTCAAACTTGCTCACTGAGTTTACCTTTCAGATCCCACACCAGTGCTGAGACTGAACTGAACTTCACTAATAATGCAACTAAATTTTGTAATAGACGGATGGGGGGGGGGAGAAAGGACTTGCAAGGGACAGAAATTGGAACTTTCCACGTTCATGCTCTTTTTTTTTGGTGTTGTGGGTCATTTGGAACTTTACCATACAAATGAATTCTACCAGAAAATGCCTCAAAGATGCTATTAATTTCCCAGATATGTGTATCATTTAAAAACCTAGCACTGGCAAAACAGAAAATACAAATTAAACATAATATCCAGCAAGATCTACAAATCTGCACCATTCTGTTACGCAATGACCTTAGTTTTTCTACAGGTTATTTACTTCATGTCCAGTAAAGAAATAAGTACAATGTATTTTGAAATGGCACAGTAAAGACAACAAAGTCCAAGTGGAACTGTAAATAAGATGCTGGGACAAGTATACTGAAATGGAAAGATTTTAATAAAAAAATATAACTATGTATAGATCATTTATCTTCTATGCACTTTTAAAAGTGTAACAAATTTCATAATTTCTAAACCTGAAATTTGAAATTTTCAACAGAAATGCTCACTTCAACACTTTCATTAAACAGAAACATAACACTGAATTAATCTTTCATAACTGCTAGAGACAAAATATCCTGCTGAATATTTAATTGAAGATGAGTTCAAAGCTAGCTCATGAGCAAAATTATGCTGCCTCTGTTTCATCTATCTAGTCCCAAGAGAGAGAACAAAATATTGTAAGATATACCTGTACAGAAAAAAGTATAATGAGGTAGCTAGACACCACAGTAGTATATTGTGTTTCAGAGAAAAAACTTTACTCCTCATATTAAAATAAACTTGTGAGGAATATTCTGTAGTTCTTGGCTTTTTTTTTTTTAACAGCTAATTGTCATATATCTATTCTTAAAGCTTATAATTTACATTATCCTATATACTTTATTCTTAGAATCATAGAAATCATAGAATCATAGAAATGTCTGGGTTGGAAGGGACCTCTAGAGATCATCTAGTCCAACCCCTCTGCTGAGAGCAGGGACATCCTTAACTAGAGCAGGTTGCTCAGAGCCTCGTCAAGCCCCACATTGAATGTCTCCAGGGATGGGGCCTCAACTACCTCCCTGGGCAACCTGTTCCAGTGCTCCACCACTCTCAGAGTAAAGAACTTACTCCTTATTTCTAATCTAAATCCACTCCTTTCTAATTTAAAACCATTACCCCTCGTCCTTTCACTCCAGGCCTTTGTAAACAGGCCCTCTCCAGTCTTTTTATAAGCTCCCTTCAGGTACTGGAAGGTGTCTATCAGATCTCCCCAGAGCCTTCTCTTCTCAAGGCTGAACAATCCCAGATCCTTCAGCCTGTCCTCGTAGGAGACGTGTTCAAGCCCCCTGATCTTCTTCGTGGCCCTCCTCTGGACCCGCTCCATCAGGTCCATGTCCTTCCTGTGCTGAGGGCTCCCGAGTGGGATGCAGTATTCCAGGTGAGCTCTCACAAGAGCAGAATAGAGCAGTAGAATCACGGGTGTCACAGGGTGTCAGGGGTTAGGTGTTTATATCCTTAAAGACATTATTACCTATAAAGAGCTTTTCCATTTACTGATGATACAAAGAGTGCCATCTACTTGTATCGCAGTGGTCAGTGTTCGCAAATAAACACCCTAACCACCCATGCCCACAACTATTTACTTAAATGTGCGTCTTAACTTTAGAAATACCAAAGATTTACAACCTTAGCAAAGTCAGCAGCATCCAGGGCCACCATAAATCATAATGTTTATGTAAGTGCCTAAAACCCAAATTATATATTCAGATAAACCAATCAGTATTCTAGAGTACATGAACACATTTACCCCAAATTACCAAAGTTATGTTTATTAATGAGGGTTGGGAATGATTAATTAAATTGGTTGCCTTGACTGCTCTAAGAACAAAGGAAACCCATTAATATCAGACTCTGACTGATAGCAACTCACTCAGGGGCCCTTCTGGCAGCGGTGGAAGAGAGGTGTGGCAAAGAGGGGAAAACATGTAAGCTGCTAAAGTACTCTATACACCATTTTGGTAAAAAATAGAAAAGTATGATGCAAGCTGCAAACCCAGTCTGAATTAACAAGAACATGTAGTGACATGGGAGGAGAGTTAATAAAGAAATCAAAGGGTAAGGCATAGACAGATGCAACGGACTTTGGGAATATATGTCATTAGCATAACAAAGGCTCATAGCAGTAAAGGATAAATCAATCCCTTAAGGACTGTTATCTCCTGTCCTGATGTGCTTCTCACATTTAAGTTCTTTCCATGTGTGTGAATGATTTGCACTATTAATAAATATCATTACTCTTATCTGTGACAGCTGAATTTCATTCTAACTCTGGAGTTAAGGGGAGGGTAATTTAGGTTAAACACAAACTACCTTAAGAATGCGGAGTTAGGCAAGTGAAACCTAAAATGATAATCGTAATTCTTCACTATGACAATTTTGAAGTAGAAATAGGGCTCCCTTGGTTTGGTTCCTTATATAGATGGCATTTTATAGCGTGCACGTGTTCCTTACACAGTTAGACTACCCATGTATCATGATAAGAGCAGACTATCTATCCTCATAGTTTTGCTATGACAGATTTACAGATATCTTCAGATAAACAATTACATATTGACACCTTCTATTTAAGTAATCAAATTTCATTTTAACTCGGTGTAAAAGAAGTCACACAAAGAAATGCTTTTCTTGTGGATATTTTCTCTATAACTCCTAAAGTACTTCCTAAGGCATTACTAACTCAAATTTACAGCTGGCCTATGCAGAGGGTCCTATGGTCCTGGAAATCTTAGCCAGTAGCTACTGAACTACAAAACACTCTCTCAGGCATATAATATTCTTTGAAGCATTGTATTGCCACATTCAGAACAGACATGTACACCCCATGCTGCAATGCTCTCTTCCTGTGCTCAGGCAGGAGAAAGGAAACAGGAGATGGACTTGGAACTCTTATGGCACTTCTGCATCTTGCCAAGCTTCAGCATCAGTGAAAAAGCTCCAGGGCCCGGTGTTTTTGCTCAGACTCACTGAAGCTACAGCATCTCCCCTAAATCCTGATGTTGCTGCCCTGAGGCTACTTTCAGGCAGCTTAAATTCCAATTAGCCTAAAAATTCCATTGAGTACATGCTTCAGAAAACCTATAGCCAACCAATAGGACACAGAAGACCCAGTGAATTTTGTGTGGAACTAGCTGATGTGAATATGGGCCTTTTTGTTTGGTTGGTTGGTTTTAGATGCATACTGATTTTGGACACTAAAAGAGATATTGTTCACATGCTTTGTTGTATATACAGGGAAGCAGTAAGCCTGTGTAAATAACTGGTGGTGAGGAGCTCTTGGAGTGGCTGCTTTGTGTTCTCTGTGGCTTCAAGGGAGTGAGCTGTGCTATGATTCATCTTCAAAGCATGGTGAGAACCACTCATCTGGACTCATGGGGTCAGGATCAGCAGTTTATTATACTGAAAAGGCCAAGAATCCAGAAATTCCTACCTTCTAATCAAGTGCTTCAGTATCAGACTGTAACAAAAAGGATAGCACTGGCTGCTCAGTACCAGAAGAGCTTGGTGAACTAAATCCTGAGTCGATAGAGATATTTGTCATTTCTTGTTATTTCTTTATATGCTAAGAGCCTGTTCTAAGACTCCAATGCATTGAAAGTATAAATGTCTCGGGGTTTACCCTGCACATGTCCAAAGACTCCCTCTATCATTCACTACCTAGTAAACTCAGACAACCGTGCCAGGTAGGTTGGATAGCATTCTCCATCACCTAAAATTTGGGTGAGAGTGTCTCAACTGAGTATGCAAATTAGGTGGATGCAACTGCATCCTCGAAATTTATTCTTTATCTCTCCAATAAAAATTCAAATTTCATTGCAAAAGATGAGATTAATCTGTAGCTAAGATCATGTCCAACCAAGCAATTCCTACAAAGATCATTAGAACTGTGTGAGCTGGCTCTAGCTCATTGTGCATGTGTGTTTGATGGGTATGGCATATGTTCTCAACAGTATACAGAGGATCTCAAAACTGACAGCTGTTTTGATATTCCTAGATAAGACTCATGGTCTCTGAACCTATGTTTAATGTATATGCATGGTTTCCTGGTTACCTACAGTCAAAGCCATCTGTTAAGATGGCTTTTTGCCCATTTGCAGATTGCTCTGATTATTTCACTAGAGCATAGGTGCCAGGTAATGATAGGTTTAGACGGACAGCCTGCAGTGCACCACAAGTGACAAAAGCTTCTGCCAGAAGTCCTCCTCCATGACTCAAATATTGCATAAGCAACACATGCCTCTTTGCATTTGCCCATATATATTGGCACTTATATAAGGCCATTTTGTGGGCATGCAATTCTCTGGCAGCCAGTAACACAAGAAAATACATAAAAATATAAATATAATGCATCTGAGTCCAAGGAAGAATCCATTTTCCTATAAGTAATCAGCAACTTAGCCAGATCCATAGCCATAAACATTATGCCCTTTCACTTGCCATATATGCAAAAAATTGCTGTCTTTACCTGCTTACAGTTTGTCTGAAAAATAAACCTTAAATGTATGGGTCACCCTTAGAGAATGAAACACATAAAATAGACCATACATTTCCCTCAGTTGCAGTCTGAATGTGTTGCAGCCAGTATGAGTCTCAGCTTATAAATGTCTATGGGCAGAATGCAAGCAGACATAAGCTGGAGCCACGTACATTTGCCTTTGAGGTTAGTTGACAGCTGGGGGATTTGTCAGCTTGCCACAGAGAGCACTAACCCAAGCGTGGATGTCATTTTTCTCTTTGAGCATGCACAATTAAATCTGCCTGGCATCATCAGCATGGGGCACCATACTCTACAAGCAGCATAAAAGGGAGGGGGGATATCTTGTTCCTTGGCATCTGAAGAGAAGCTGCCAATCCCAGAGTGGAAATTGTGCATAGGCAACTGCTATGAAACTTCAACTCAGATATTTTACTCTTTGCTAGAACAGAGCGAAATAAGCCTCACCTAATTGCATAATCAATTTAAATTTTTGTTTCATACTAAAGAAAGTTTTCAGCAGAAGATTAGTCCAATTTACATGGAAATGCTGTTAGCCACACAAAATAACCACACTTAAGATGGGTGAGATACAATTGAAAAACTTGCAGAAACCTGTATTAAATTTCAGCCATTTACCCCAGTTTGTTCCACCCCTCTTGCTCACAGGCCCCCAAACAACTGGATACTGTGATCTGTAATTCATTCAAATGACAGCTACAATGCTGCAGAAGTCAGTTAGTTGACAGCTCCCTATCCCAGAATTTATTTCCAAATGAATCCTAGCTGACAGAAATTTTTGCTTATCTACAGCTGTCACTTGAAGGGCATATATAGGGGAATTAGTCGTATAAGGTCATATAGCAGGCTGCAGGAAGGGTGATGAGGCCACCTACTCCTAAAGAAATCATTATGAATTCACACTGGGTGTTCACACTGGCTCCTAGGAAGGAAGGGATGTGATATGGCTGGTTTTCCTCCAGGAAAAAACAGTTGCTTCAAAGGAGTCAGGGAGAGAAGCAGCACAGCTACTGTTCTTCCCCAGCTGTTAGTTCAAGCTTCACTCCTAATGCGATCACTAATTGCTCTTAAGGCTGGAGTAACTGTCTACTGTCGTCTACATTAAAGCAAATGAAAGTAATGAGCTATTATACATAGTACCTATGCATCTTTTTTTTTGTTTTCCCCAGCTATACCGGGTGGGATATGTACTGCCTCCTACTAAGCCACTGCTGCAAGTTTGCAGCACCCGTCAAGGATAACAGGGATGGCACAGCAGCCAGCAAAATTCAGACATGTTTACTCTTGTTTAGAGTGCCTGTTTCATCCAGCCCAGCTACGGCTACACTTTCTTGGTCCCACATGGCACAGTAAACAGAAGATGCTGCTCAACCTGAGGAGACCAAAAAGAGCAATGAAAGATGAGAAGTCTGGGCAAGAAAATATCTTAGTATGGGTTTGTTGAGTACCATTTCTTTTATGGTTTCTAAATCATTTTAGGACTTCTAAAAACCCCATTAGGTGATAATCTGTGCAAGCTGATCGCACACAGTCATTGGGACTGAACTTGATACATGACACAGGAATTAGTTTTAAAAACAATACTGGTATTTTTTTGACTTACTGCAATGTAGCATTGATAACATGAGCTGTCCTTGTACAAAGGACTGCCTTTGCAAGCACTATGTCTATCACAAACACAGCAGAAATGTTCTTAATAATGATACTAACATACACTGATAGCTATTAGTAACTGTTCTGATTCTAAGTAAGAAGATAGAGAATATCTTAAATTCAGTCACCACAGACTCAGCTGTAACATCCTGGGAGCAGGAGTCTGAGGAAAGGTGATTCATCACACACACTCTTGACAGAGGAGCTGTGCTATGGTCACACGGCTTGTGTGTTTAGTACTCCATTTTTTCCAGAATAATAATTTCTCCAGACTAACACAAGTTCTGGTCTAGATCCTGCATGTGGACCCCTTCAGGAACCATAGTTTAGCCATAGTGTGTCTAGTTAGGTTTTTGTAGGCTCAGAATAAACAAGACCTGTATCTCCGATATTCTGGCTGCAGCAGCATTTTCTCCTCTCTTGATGGAACTGCACCAGCACCAGGAGCATCACTGCCTGGCACAGCTGCTTGACGGAGGAGAAATTAGTGTCACAGATTGGGGTAAAGCTGGACAGACAGTTAGAAAAAGACGAAAACTTTCCCTCATTAGTTGTAGCCACAGGCACACAAACTCCTTCCAAAAACCTCAGGGCACTATTAGGGCTTGGCTTTGGAGAGGCAGCAGTTCTTTGGTATTCTCCCTAGTCAGAGGCTGAGGCAGAAAACACAGTGTCTGTACTTCTTGTGCACTCCTTTTATGGAGAAATCTGACTAACCCAAACTAAACAGCATAGCACATCCTCCCCAGAGCCATGACTTTCTTGCAAAATAAGGGAAAAAATAAAACAAAACATGCTGGGAAGATGGTCTGTAATAGCACTGTAAAAATACAAGAGCAATTTTCACTGCTGGAATCAAAGATATTTTAAATCTGCTTGGTTTGAACTGCCATAATCTAAATTAGTTTCAGTATTGAGAGATTTATGGATAGCCAGCATGATTACAGAGAATAATCACAGGAGAACAAGAAGGTATGCAAGGAGTCCCCCTCCCCACACTAAATTCAATAGTCGTGAGGAAAAGACAGTGAAAAGATGCTGCTATTGAATCTCAGGGTCACCATATAAACTGGCACAGAAATTAAAAATATTACATTAATTTAGACTCAGCTTTCTGAAGCTTCCACCAAAATTCAAGTAAGAAAGAGTGCGAATATAGAAAAAAAATAATCAAAAAAATATTGAAAGGGAATAAACACATCGAATAAGAAAAGTTGAAATCATAACATTGAAAAAAACAATTATATGACAAGTTCAGTAAATTAGCAAAGAGTACTTTCTCTAGTATTTAAGTTTAAAGAACCTGATTTAACATTCCATTAAGCATGTGTGCATCAATATTGTAACTTTTGTCTTTTCAGAATAAGATTTGAGAAAAGTGAGAGATGATTAAGGAAATGACAAGTAATAACAGGAGGTAGAAAATCATTTACAAAGAAAAGCTTAGACTATGTACCAAGTACAGATATATTAATACCCAAGTGACTCTCCACTATTTTTAAAGTAAATGGTGTATGAAAGATTAGGAATGAAGAGTACATAACTGATTAAGTGCTATAATTAATACAGCCAGATATAGGTGAAAATATTGTCAAAGTTTCAAGCTCAACAATTTAATATTGATAAGAAAGTTATCAGTTCTATATTTGTTATTATTTAATTTGTTTGTTTGTTTTTTTTTTATTCCATAAGCCCTTGTAAATAAGATTATCCACCCAGAGATACGACACTGGTATTTATAATGTCTCCTTTTCTGCTGGGCAGCATGCATTAAAGAAGGCTTCAGGTACTTTAACACAATGACTAGTGTTTGGTTATTGTTGCTGTTGTTTTTTTGTTTGTTTATTTGCTTTTTGTATTAAAAGAATATCAGATAATTCCTGCTTACTACCGGGTAGCAAAAAGTTCTTCCTCTACAAATCTCTCAGCTTCATGGCTGGTGCATCCCTCCCCATCAAATACAAGCAATCTAGGCTTGAGGGAAAAATTGAAATAGGCTCCACAGCTGAGGGACCTTCTCACTGAGAACATTTGAACAGCAGCAACTGAAGATCCAGATCAAGCCCAACAGTTAACTGAAGGAATGGTAGTGTGGTTGGAGAAAGAGATGTAGGCTGTCATGTGGAATGGTGCTAGAAAATTTATAGGTAAAAACCCCTTTTTCCACTTCTGGGTGCTATTTATAAATACAGTTTTTAAACAGATGCATTTATAGCAAGATATTCCATTTAGTGTATGAGCTTCTGTATTTCATCCCAGGTTCTGCATGCACTTTTAAGTGTTGCTCCAAATATGGTATATTCCTGCATCAGGTAATCTTGATGATATGCGCTGGACACAAGAGCAAACGGTATTCTTGAGGAAAACCTCAGGTATACTGGAGAGATGAAAATGCTATAAAACAAGTCAGAACTAGATTCCCTAGATAATGCTAGATTCATTAGTATATATCTCAATGTCCTGGTTTGAGTTAGAATAGGACTAATTCTGTTCGGTGATTTTACTTTTCAGATCAGTCTCTTCTAACTAACCACACTTTCTGAAGTTAATGGCAGATTTTCACAGTATCCACTTCAGTGATAAGACCTGATGTTTACAGATATAACCAAAGATTGGTGTGCAGACCAAAGTCACTACTAAAACTTGTGTACCATGTTGAGGGTGCAGAAAGTAAAAGGCTGCAATGGTGGGGAGGAACAGATGGGACAGGTGACCCTAAACTGACCAATAAGGTATACATCATATATGTCATATCCAGTATAAAGCTGAGGGATCATGAGAGTCAAGCTCTTCTTCAATGGCTGGCACCCAAGGTGAACACTGTCCTTTCTGCCTTCAGTCCCAGTCTGTATGTTCTTGAATCCAGTCCCAGAACCCAGCTCATGAATCTGATTCCCGTCTGCCACTGCGTCCAGCCTGGAACTTCCCCAGTGCCTGCTCCACAGCACCAGTGGTGACAGTGATGTAATTGCCATCAGTCAGGGATATGTTTAATACTGGTTTTGTATATATTTGTGTATATATCCCATTTTATTATCTATTTTCTTTAAAGCTGTTCTAGTTTTCTTTTCCAATCTGTGTCCCTCTCCCTTAATTCCCTTGCTCTTCCCCTTCTCTTCCTTTCTTTTTTCTTATGTTACAGCAGATAAAACACACATGAGAACTGGGTGAAGGGAATGCTCATGGAACTTTTTCTAAGCCAAATGTTAGTTGCTCTTTCATATTAGAACAAACTTTTAGTCTTCCCTAAAGATTCTGTAATTTTAAAATATGTATAAAAACAAGTATAGGTATTTAAAATACAGCATATATTGTAGACTAAATGTATGTTATTAATTAGTAATATATCTAACTAGGCCATGTTTCTTCTTTCCTGAATTTGCATTCTGAATTGGAATAGTGGAAATACAGTTGAATAATTAGGAAACGAGACTTAAGAGACTGGAGTTTGAAATCAGTCCTATATTCTGGACTAAGAAAAAAAAATCCCACTGGTTTCAATGCTCTTTTTTTTGTGACAAAAAGCTGGGGAAAGTGGCATGTTGTGGAGATACTGGGGTTCTAGTCATATAAGTAAAAACATAACTTCATTTTTATCTAAAAATAATAGCTAGTGCTAATAAGCCTCTGCTATGAACACAAAATTATTAACCAATTGATGAACTGATTTCTTGCTCCTCATCTGTCTTCTGTGGTGCTAGAAAACCTATGGTGAGCTATCTTAGCATCAATGGAATAAAGGGTCATTACATGTTTTCTAACTAAAAATTATATAGACTTACAGTAGAAGTATTTGGAACTGAATACGAGTGATTGTTAATCCATTAGTCCCAAGCTATTATTTAACCATAATTAAAACAGCTCTGCATTAGTGACTTTAGAACCATGGAAAACCATGGAAATCCATGCTAGATATTTCTTCTGATTTTCCGTCAATTCGAGTAAAATGTCCTAAATGTAATTAAATGTGACACATTTAGGACTGCTAAATACCTCATCTTTCTATATTAATTCACCTCATTATAGAAAATATAAATGTACACTAAAGAAATAAGAGTAACTTCATCAGTGTTGTTTTGTTGAAGAAAAGCATGCTATAAATGGAATTAACTGAGATCAGTTTATTTCTTTTTTTCATAATTTAAATGATCAATTATTTGAACTGAAATGTGTTTAATTAAAACTGAAATATATTTCATTTAGTTAAATTGTTCATGACTATCTTTCATTTTAATGCCAAATCTGGATAGGCACTGGATATCAAGGACTCATTATGCATTTAAATTTGGCACAGCAAGCCAAAGCACACACATACGACTTCATCATACCTCAAGGTGCTGAGTGCTCTCAGCTTCTGGTGGCTGCAACTAATCCTACTTAGCAGAAAAGGTAGATTATTTTATTGAATTTAAGCCTTCCAGCTCTGGGGTTTATGAGATTAAACTCTTAGTTTCAGCTCTCTCCTGGGCAGGTCTGGCTAACCTGCACTGTTATTTACACTCAGCAGTGCTCGGGCTAAGTGGATTGGTTAAATGTCTCACGATTCTCTCAGATTTCTAAAACCTCCTATAAATAACTTGGGTTGAAAATGTCTTTCTTAACTTGAAATTTTGAAGTCCAGGCTTTTCTGCTGTCACCTCAGAGTGTCAGCGAGGCAATCTGTGAATTATTGCACCTGATATTGCTGTTAAAATCCCTTTTTTTTTCATCATCAATCAACATGGTGATTTCAGGGGATACAAACTGGAAAACTTCCACTGCTCTCAAGTCTGCTTCTGTAGGCCCATTCCCCAGCAGCTAAACCATTAGCTTTATTTTTAATGCACATGATGAAAGTGATAAGACAGACACCTGTTCTTGTCTGTACTTTCCTTTGAGCATCCACTTCCTTGGCTCTGTTAAAGGAAGATTTTGCAACTAACTTCCCCAAAATGCTCTTTGGACAACTGCCATCACTATGCGCATGCCAACTGGGTGACTTTATTTTTATTTTTAATATGTGGCAAGCTGTGTCTCAGGATTCCTCAATCTTAAGGGCCCTAAACGCAAGCCTATCCCAGTCATGCATTTCCTTCTGTATCAATAATGGGAGAACAAGAAAAGCAAACATATAGTTAACTTATTCACTTTCAAGTGGTTTTACCTTTTCTCTGGAAAGTCTGGACTCTACTGTAATAAATGTCATTTGAATGTCCTTTGTGCTCTTGAGTATATACTGACCACAGATGGGTAAGGACTATCATCCATATCCTAATGAAAAGGATTTTAAAGCAAGAGTAGGCTGAGAGAGCTGTTAGAAGAATCCTTTTGAAATGTTACAGCACTTATTACTGACCAAAACATAGTTTTCCTCTCTCACTGAGTCTATTCGCTATTTTTTTTTCAATACTGGGAAGCCTCCAAAGAAGACATTTTTAATTTAAGCAGAGCCTTATAAGTGCTACATTTCTGTAGCTGTCTGGGGAAGGCAGCAGCTCCTCTTTTTCAAGTGGAAATTTCACCTCATTGATTGCCTTCATTTGGGTTCATTTCAGATTGGCAGAAATTAAGTTTCTCAGAGTGTATTTTTAAATACATAAGTTCTTGTTAAACATTTAGGCATTAGCTTAGATATAAAAAATATAAAGATACACCATAGAAACCTATCCAATAACTTTTCAATCTTTGCACAAACCACAAGCACTTCAAATTTCTCCAGGTTTTGTCCTATTGTCAAAGCAATCTTTTCTTCACTTCCAAAGGCCTATTTCCCCGTGCCAAACTGAAAAATCCAGAATGAAGGAAAAAGGCTGTATGTGCTATAGAATGCAATCCAATGCACCATTAAATCAACTTTATACAGCAAATATAATATTTGAAAACGTTGCCTTTTATTTTCCCTTCATTTTTTTAACACAAAACATCTGAAGGGAGCTCAAGGACTGGTTAAAGACTCAAGCAGAACTTATTAGAGTATCTGTTCTGTATCTTATTGGATATCTTTGCTTCTTTTAGTTTCTGAATTTTCTATTTCCCAAAACATAACTCATGGTTAGGAGAAACCATGCATTCAAGAGCTTCCAATCAGAAAATCCTTCATGTTGTCTCAGCAGTACACTAGAAAAACTCATGTTCATTTTTTGTCATTTTTTTTTTTTCAGTATGTCCATCTTACTGCATGTTCTGGTCCTTATTTTGCAAGAGGTCACAGTATCAGAGAAATTCAGCAGAGGAACAAGAATCTATCCTGATTCAAATCCACAAATGTTTTGGTAGCTAAGATTTCCCAAATTTACTACATCTTAGAAGAGAGGATCTCCCCTTTTCCTTACTTTACTAGAATCAAGAGTTATTTAACTATTATTTTGTTTTCTGATTTTGGAAAAAACACTTCTTTCTTCCTAACTCCCACTAACCCTTTTTGTCCTGTCAGGGCCACATGTTTGAAGATGCAGACAACAACATTTCCACATATCATGAAAATAACTAAATACTCAAGACACCAGGTTCTCAAGCACTGATGAATATTTGCAAGTAGAACATAATTTTTAGAAAGATGTCAGCAGATCATCTTGTATTTTCAAGGGTCAAAAATAGGAATAAGTTTTTGTCTGAGAACACAAACATCATTGTGGAAAAGCTCTGCATGGCCATTTAAGGCCAGTAATTGCAACTCTACCTTGACCTTAAAGAAAGGCTAAAGGTGGAAATCATAACTGTTCAGACTGAATCTGGTCTATTTTTGTTAGGCTTTTGGAAAAAAGTTAGTGCTAGTGCAAAAGCAATTGTTTTTTTGTTTTTTGTCTTTTGTTTTCTGTGAAGATGACTGAGCACTAGCACAGGTTTCCCAGAGAGGTTGTGGAGTCTCCATCCCTGGAGATATTAAAAAGTCATCTGGACATGGTCCTGGGCAACTGGCTCTAGGTGGCCCTGCTTGAGCAGAGAAGATGGATAAGAGGATCTCTGGATGTCCCTTTCAACCTCAACAACTCTTTGATTCCGTGAAAGGAAATGCTATGTTAGAAATTATTTGGCAGCTTAAAAACAATTTTCAGGTTCATACTGGTAACCCACACAAAATTCTGCATCTGAATTATTCATTTCTTATGCTGAATTAAACACTCACAGATTGAGGGTTGAAGTAATTTTGAAAAAGTATCTGTTCAATGCTCATCACAGTCTCCTCCAAATGTAAATCAATTCTAATTTCTAGAATCACCCCCATCTCCTTTAAAATGTAATTTAATCTTCATATTAGTTCTGTTACTTTTAGATCTGAGATTTTCTTGCTGTGCAAGTTTCAGATGATCACAGTAGAACATGTTCAGCTAAGACTAGGTAGGGTTTATCTCCACGTTGCACTTTGTTTAAACAGCACACATTTACAGCCATGTTTCAAAGCACACACTTGTGCAGTCACAAGAGATTAGAAATACAGAAAACTGCATTTGCACATTGTCTGTGCCTCTATTTGTACTCATCTTGTATTCACAAGCACAGGTTTTGCAAGGAACTAGTATTCATTGCTCTGAAAATGCATTTGCATTTTTCAACATGGTACACATTTTCTTTTCCCAACTGTTTTTATAAACATCCATAAGGTGACACTGCAGAATTTTATTCTGGTTAATGAAACTATACCAATGAAAGGAAAAGTCTCTGATGATACTTTTTTTTTTCAGTTCAAAGAGCCATTTCAAAATGCAGAAATGTTCCTGAGTCATGTTATGAGCATAAGAATTTTTTTTAAGCAGTATTTGTTATACACCACTGACAGAGAAACAGTTGCACAGAGCAGCATGTCTGCCTACAGTTAAAGGCAAGATTTTAAATGGAACTTAGTTTCATCTTTTATTTCTTTCAGCTTTTAAGTATATTGCAGTAGCGTACTTTACCAATTCTGTCCCATGGCACATTTTTAATGAATGCATTTAAATCTGAAATTCAGAGAATAAAAATATTCAGCACTGGATTATGCAATTTGTTTCCTGGGAATAAAATCCTTTGAGTTTGCTTTTTTTTTTATTCTTCAAGTGTTATGTATTCTAACTGCAAATATTTCTACTCTAACAGTTAATACATAAATTTTGTTTATTGATCTTCTGTACTGCCAATTATTTTGGGTTTTATACATGTAGATTGGAGTTGTTCTACAGCAAATAAGGGTTATACATATGCTGTGCAGGAAAACTTTGGGGTGTAAAAGAAGAACAGAAGAAATATGTGTGACATTTTCTGTCTAAAATTCAACAAATAGCTTGCTAAGTATAAAGTCAATGATCTGAGCCTGTAGGCTAGTATAACTAGGACAGAAGTAAATCCAGTGCTAGAACCTGATTTTCACAACAACCTATGAGAAATGTTAGATTTTTATTTTTCTTATTTTATCTTCTAACACTGTAGTTCCTCTTCTCTGGCTATTGTACAGCTCCATGATTTGACTTGTTTGCTATTCAGCAGTGAGTTCTGATGTTGAAAATACAATATATTACTTCACTGAAAACTACAGAAACTAGTTTTCACCAGTGATATTGCAAGCTGCCTGCTAACACAGATGTTAGATCAAGAATTTCCTGGATTAAGACAGAACAGTACTGCGACACTCACTTGAAGTTAATACACCAGATGTATAAGCTATGGAAAGATGCTCATCCATTTAAGACACTGATGTGATTAAACAGGTTTTTGAAGTAGAAGTAAGACACACATTATCAGCCATTCTCATTCTAATGCATGTAGCAAGTCTGATAGAAAATTACAGCTTATATATTTCATGTTCATCTGGCATAGACCAAGCAGATGAAATAGCAACCAACTCACCAGTTCCTAATTTGAAATTATTTATATGTATCTAGGGTTGAGTACTAGCACAGTCCAGACACACAGGCTAAGGCACAAACAACTAATGCAATTTTCATGATGTCACACATTTTTTGCCCAGGTGCACTGTTTCATTCTAAACACAGTATGTACTTGTGCTGAGGATTTATCAGAGGGTGAAAGGAAAGTGAATCTCAAACACAGTGCCGTTCAAAATGGAAACTAGGTGGGCTAGGTGACCTTTAAAGGTCCCTTCCAACCCAAACCATTCTATGATTCCCATTTTTTTTTAAATTTGTTTTTGATATTTGTCTGGTTCTTTATGGCATCACAGGGTTATTTAAAATAGATCAATTTGTCTTGTATTTAGTGATAAATCATCTGTGGTGGTTTGGGTGTTTTGGGTTAGTTTTGGTTGGTTGTTTTTTTTTCCTTCACTACAGCAAAAATTAGTGGTTTATTCTATAACAGTATAGGAAAAGTGTCAGCTATATGGCATGCTAGCCATCTAACACAACTGGACTGTTCTTTCATCCAGATCTTTTAAATCCATTCACCTCATGGGAAAGGTACTTGAAGGCTTTCAAAGGCCAAATTACCAAAATTCAAAATTGCTGAACACTTTCATGTGCCATACAGGTCTGCTGGGCTCTGGCCATAAAGTGACCTTGGCAGAGTTATTTACAGCAACATGCTAGATGCACAGTTTATCCTGGAGGAAATAAAAAGGTATTTATCACATGAGAGTCTGCATAAGTAATCCCTCTCATTCTCGGGCTTTGGTGCCCACTCAGTAAAGATCACAAAACTATCACAAAAGTTCCATAATCATAGTTTCTGTGGCTCAAATGGCCTTATTAAAATGAAGATAAATGTTATATCTGCATTCATGGAAAAGTACTAATCAGCTGACAAAATACACTGTTCACTATAATAATTTCATAATTGTTTTAAAAAGACTTCCACAATATGGCATGTTATGGAACAAGAACTGTTGTTAATATGATAGAGTTGCAACACATTTACGTCCTGTGGCATTTTGACGCTCTTCCTTTGCTTACTTAGACACCTGAACAAGCCCACTCCCGTAAAGCCAGCCTAAGCCACAGGTTTCTTGATTTTTACTCAGAGGCTGATGGAATATTCATCACCATATTAAACATGGCATGGAAAGAAGCTTCTTTATGTATTCTATACGAAGCAACACCAAGTGCTATTTGTCAGGAAAATATTTCTATGCAGTGCTACAGTAAAGGCTGACAATTGGTTTTCATTACAAGTAACATTTATTTTTCTACCTAACAGAAAAGTCTGAGGAAAAATCAAGGAAAAGAGACATCTGACTTCAGTGAATATTTCTAACAAAAATCGGTCTGAATGCCTTTAATACAAGTTGAAGAATAACCTATCAGAATTTATTGAACTTTCTTTTAGTAACTATGTCAGGCTGTGCCAGTTCCAGTAATCATCATCTAGAACATCAAAGACATCCCAGAGCCATAACTTCTTATTTGAAATGAAAATGTAACATTTCTAGACTTTTTCCCCTGTAAAGATAGAGCTCACAGTGTAATCTGATTGCTGCAGAGGCATGTCAGTGCAGAAGAGTCTGTCATTCAAGGATTTCCTTCCCATCCTCATCAAAAAGCTTGTGAGAAATCCAGTTAATAAAATCCAGAGGAACAAAAAAAAAAAAAAAAAAAAGGTAATATGTCTTCCTTTAGTCAGTTGTCTTCTGTTCTCTTTGTGGAAAGCCCTGAAACCGCTACCTTTCTACGACTTGAATTTCTTCCTTGAATCTTCTCCTGCTTCTTTGTCCTGGATAGCTAGTATCTGTTCACCATACTCAGCAGGCCAGGAGAAAATTCCACTTACATGAATAGAGGCAAGGAATTTAGCCTGGAGTCACTGCAGATTATTCAATGGAGAAAGGAGAGACCAAAAGAAGATGATTTATGGAAATTAGAAAGGGAGGATTCCAGGGTAATCTGTTCCTTGTATTAACAACATGTGCCATCACCCACGCAGACAGCTTGCTCTGATTTTTCACATTATGTGTGTGAAGCTATGAGCACGCATTTAAAACTATCAGTAAATAACATTGCAATATCTGTGGTAGCATTATTCTCCAAACTCATGCTTCCCATTTATAATGTGGTAGAAGTCTTTTCACAACTAGCACAAAGTGGAAGCTGTGTATGTGCTCAGGTCTGCCCCTCATATATAAACACAATATTAGGAGATATATGTTGTAGTTTCCTACCTTCATAGAGGGCTAGAATCACTAAATACAAACTACAGTTTAACTCATGTACACATACAAGAAAACAAAACAAAACCAAGAAAATTATTGCTTAATAATTTCTGCTAGTTGATTAACTTGAATCATAAGCAGAATAGTAAGTTATAATACAGTTTAATGAGTTCCTTCATTGATGATGTGCATGAGTAGTTCCTAGTTGATGTCAAATATATTTCATATCTATTTACTTGAATTATGATATTTAACCCATGTTTATTTGAAAAATTTATTAATTTCATTGCTAAGAAAATTTATATATTGAAAAAAACTCTTTTGATTAGTCATGTCACTGTTTTGAAAAGTATTAGAATTACTGAATGCTTCAGATGATGAGCAAAATTATTATTATTAAACCTGTCATTAAACATAGAGACTGTCAGTTATAACTGCCATCATCTGCCTTTCACTTTTTCCTAACATTAGTAAAGGAGAAAAAGGCGCTAGTGCTGGAGTGCTGCAGCTGATGAGGCCAATGAGAAAGCACTACTGGCCTCCAAGCGGCACAGGCTCCTAAATTCCAGTTTTCTTCCCAGAACTTCTTGAGCACTTCCCTTACCCAGTTCTGTGACTAAACAAAGTAACCTATCAGTTTATTTTCTTGTGCAAAAATGTGCTCTTATACCTGTTGATCTCTGACACATACAGATTTTTTTCTCCTTCCTCAATCTCTCACTGTCACAGCTGTCCTTCAACATTTCTGACATCTTAAGAAACAACCTATTCTTTAAATGCTCATCTTAGCACCAATTTGTGGACACTCACTGTTTTGTCCCTGTTCTGTAGAGCACATCACTTTTCTTGATGACAAGAGCCTGCATGATGACCCAGGCATGTATCAGCAAAGAAATAACTTGCTCATGTTGCTTGTAGTTGTGTGTGTTGTGAACTGCTAACTACTTAGAGGACACAAGTACAGCCTCCTGTTTCACTCCTAAAAGCTGAAAGATGAATCCAGCAATATCTTGGAGCTCTCATCCAGAAAACCACCCCTAAAGAAATTAAAGGGGCTGGTGGCACTGGTATGCAATTGTACTAGGAGATGGAGGCAGGAGGATCCAAGAAGCCAGGATACAAGAATGGCAAAAGGTTGGGATGGTACCTGAAATACTGGAGCTTGTGCCCATCCTGCTGAGCCATTATACATAGACCTAAAGCTGAAAGGCAGCATGAATTTTCAAGCAAAAAGCCTTGTAGCCAAACAGAGGAGGTAGCTGCAATTTCAGTTTTGACAGCTCATCCTCTGCAGCCCCCTGCAATCACATGGACATGGCGGTGTCCATGGCCATGATGAGCACTGTGGCTGTGTGCCCTGTGTGGTGTGGAAGAGTATTAAATCTCTTCCTCAGTTGCCATGTATCCATCTTTCCCAGGGCCAGATGGAAAGGGCCTGCATCTCAGTTAAATTATCTTGCCCTTTATAGCAACATATAGTGGAATTACATTCCATCCAATAGACTTACTTAAGATTTACAGTAAGGGTAAACAAGAGTGAAATCTGGTCATTTGTCTGAAGGTCAAAGCAAGGGCAGGCACTACAGCTCTGTGCTAATCAAAACTCCAAGCTGTTTAAAATACTAGATGAAGAGTGTACATACATCTTCATCCTGAATGTGACTTATGATCTTAAAAACAGAATGAAAAACAGAGAGGGAAGAAACAGATGGTGTACAAAACATCACAAATGAATAAACAAGACATAAGGAACGAAGTCACCACAAAATCAAGAACTGTCAAACAAGTACTGACCATAGCAAAGACACACTTGGCAGACACAGGCTCCACAGACATCTCACGGTGCCACAGGGTCCATTACTGAAACACAAGCTTTGTCAGGATGTCACTGTGTGATGGTGTCTTCAGCAGCACCTGCTAGACTAGATGCATCCTCTCTTGCTCCTGCTCTCTGCCACTGATGTTGCCTGACTTGTCCGTCTGGCTGTGGGTTTTGCAAGGCCACGGGTGAAAACTGCTGCATGGGAATAATTTCCCCTCTTTTTCTCAGTCATTTCTCACCCCGAGACCAGTCCTTGTTTCTCCTTTCTCAAGCCCATCTTTTTTTCCTCTGGTCTATTTATACCCTCTCATCATTTTAAATGTCATTCATCTTTCATCTCGTTTATTCCAGTTCCACCTCTTATTCCAGTCTTGCCATTATCTGCAGGCTCACCTCTTTTTCTAAAGAGATGTGATTTTTCACAGCTGAAAATTAAGAGGAGCTTACTAAAGGGAAGAATAAGACATCTTTTCCACCTTGTGGCATCTACGATGGACATCAAAGAGCATCACTATTAGAGATCAGTGAAGTCCTATTTGTACCATTTTAGAACTAACAGCTTAGGATGGGTGCACTCCACTATAGGACTATGGGCTAGAAAGATGGCATCCAGCTATTTTAGCATGGATCAGTCATCCTGCTTGTAAGAAAGGACATGTGAAAGGCAATGTAACAAAATAAGGGTACCAGAGGATAGTCTTAAATTAAGGATCTCTCTAAAGGCTCCTTTTCCCTAAGACTGCTTTATTCTTCTACACAAGACTCACCCATTTTTATCTCCTGAGAAAACAGTGGGCACCATAAGAATAATATGTTCAGTTTCTGCCCAGTACTTTTTTTTTCTTTACTAAAGAAGAGCATTTTTTCCACAACACACTGGATAAATGATCTGCCAATAGTCAACTTGTAACTAAGTCTATACCCTTGGGCTACAGACATTTCAAGAAGTCTGTTACATTTAGTATAGCCATCTGTCTGTTGTTTCTTATAGCTATCATTCTTTTTTCCCTGCCTAAGTGGGTCACTTATATCAGCATCACCACCATCACTTGCTGTGCTTGTTTGATCTAGTCTGGCCATGCACATTGTTTCTTAGCAATGAATCTCTGCTGCACTTCAACAACAGAAGATTAAAATAATCTACATCTGTACATATATTGCAGCATATTGATAAATGATGCAATATCTCAAAGAGTCATTGCTTATTTTAGCATCTCAGACACAAATACTATGACCAACAGTGGTCTCCTTGTTGAAAATTATTTAGGTAAGACTTAACAGTAGAACTGTCATTAAAAAAAGGAATTAAGTGTAATTTTCCATTTCTTGCTTTTTTCCTCTTTTGATGCCATTTTCTGAGTGGTTGCCACAGATTCTTTTCTCGCAGTTTGAGAAGGCTCTTGTGTAGGTACGTTAAGCCCCACTATAGAAGAAAAATCATTACTTAACACAGTCAACACAAAACCCACAATTAGTTAGCATCTGGGAGCTTACCTACAAGTTCAAGGGGAACTGATTTGGCTTTTCTTTAAGAAGGAGATATTTAGATGTCAGGACTTAAAGAGTTAAAACAACATCACCATTAGCACCCCCTTAATATGCCAAAATTTGCTGGTCATATAGAACTCCTATGGGACTGTACCACTCTTTCGTGCATCCAAACTATCTGTCCTATCTATTCCCAATACAATATAAAGGCAAAATGCAAATGATGGAGAAGTTGAAACGGATGTACAAAATACAGTTTTATTTCTACTGATTTTCCTATTAGTCTTTTTTTTTTTTTTTTATCATACTTCTCAAAGTAAATTCAAAAAGGTTGAAAAGATAGAGAAGAATCCACGGCAGAAGCACAGTTTAAGCATCAGGCTTCCTGAATTGAACATTGGGTCAAAGATATCATTAGCATAATTGCAGAACAGCCAGTGGAGCTTTCATAAATGTGAATAACAGTTTAAAGGGCAGGTACATTATTTATAAATTAATTTCCCCTGGCCCTGAATAAAAAGATAATAATCACAAAGGGCTCATTTTTCCTCTTTTTCATTCAATCATATCAGCTAAAGTATCAGTTTACAAAGCACATAAACTTTCATTTGAATCCAACAGAAAATAGCAAGCAATGTTTGATCTTTTAGACTTTTACTCCCTGGCTTCAATTCTCCCATTAGAAGATCTTAAAGCCAACCTGTGTTTCCAGACTCAGCTTTCTAGAGAAATTCTTCTAGTTCTCATATTGCTGAATTCTGGGACATTGTAGCCTCATCCCATTGTAGTCTCATCCCACATCAGTCACATGTATCACAAAGATGAACATGCCAACCTTTCTTTTTCAAGAATAGGAGAAAGAGCATATCTAACATCTCAGTAAAGTGCAGACACAAAAAAGCATTTTTCATAGAAGAAATAGCTATCCTCTTTTCTACAGTTCTGTGTTTTCTTTTTAAGAAAAGTTATGAGTTAGTCATTTTAAAGGAAGGAATAATTGGGAAAAAACTTTTGAGACATTTGGATCCAAATTTCTTTATCACATATTTCAAACGATTTCAAAGAGAGATGACTGACTTTTGAGTTACAAAGCTGAGTTGAAGAGATAAATGTGAAGCAGGATTCTCATTTTTAATGGCATATCATAGACAAACAATTCTAGTTACATCACTATACAATACAGTAAATGGTAATAAATAAATAAATGTTTTATAGAATTATTAGTGTCACTTCACCATGAAGACATTAACTTCCTGCATTAAGCCACACCAGTGAGAGGCCAAAGAAGCTGTGGACACACACTATTAAAAACAAAATCCAATCTAAGCATATTCAAGCTCAGTTCCTGATAAACATCGTTCCCTGCATGGTCAGTATAGTGATGAGAGATTTACCTTGCGCATATATGTAACACAAAAAGATTTTGTTGGGGGGGATGGAGTGGAAGCAAAAAGAAGGAGGAGAAGGAGAAAGGAGTTTCTAACAGCGGAATGAGTATCTGCTTGTAATGAGAGACCCCCCTGGGCTTCCCCTCCTCTTCTGGCAGAGGGGATTTGGTCACCTTGGGAGGTAGTGGTGGGTCTGCTACCACACAGCTCTTGACACTGGATGCCTGTGTCCCAGTATGCAAAGAAGGAAAGTGTCTACCTTTGCTGCTCATTACCGGTCTTTAATGAACTGTGGAAAAGAAGACAGGAGTTTGGTGCTAGGGCATTCGGAGGAATCAACTCCACTTGCTTTGATGCTATTACCTTGTAGAAGAGCTCATCACCGATCTTTGTTTTGCAGGTCTAAAACATAGTTTTATTTTAATAATCTTAGCAATGACAACTTTGTACTCATCTGTATGTCTTCTATGCTCTCTTGTGAAAAAGCTTGGTTGTAATTTAGGCACAACCATTTCACTCAGACAACAGTTGTTGACATCAGGCAACAGTAGTAACAAGAAAACTTACTGATCATTCTCTTTAAGTTACCCAATAATCCTAATAATCAGTGATTTAGGTCACTGCTGTATGATAGCTATTATTTTTTTTCTCAGAAAACTATGAAACATACAGTTGTATGGATAGAGCAACCCCAGGTTAAGCAGGTCTCATGTTGGCTAATAAAATCTGAAAGTAATTAGAAAAAAATATTCTCCTTGCTATATTTCTTTCAGCTTGAACATGCAGGAAAATTATGCTGTATAGTTTGTGCCAAGCTGGATAGCTTTGTACGCTAATTCCAGAATGAGGCATGGAGTTTATGACAACCATCTGCTGAGATGTTTTCCCTATCCTGCCCAACTGAAATTAAAATAAGTATTAAAACCAGTTTATTTCTGAAACTGGAAAATGTAATACTGGAGTTGTTACCTAGACTTGCATATTACAAATTCTCCCTCCTCTTTATACATTGTGGATGATGAAGCAAGCGTTTTCTACATGTTAGATCAAGACTGCCATTTTTTCATTCCGCATTCCTGAGTACTGAAAGTCATAGACACTAAAACCGGGAGTAAGGCAGAGTTAGCTCTAAAGTTTAACTATAGTCCTGAACTTCTTCCTGCTCAGATTTATCTGATCTTGAAGGCAACAAAACTTCATAGGTTCCCATATTTTTTTTTCCAAAGTTCACAAAAGCATAGATTTTTCTTCTGGCAACCTTTCCTAACTGACCAGGCTTAAAAGGTATGAGGTCTTCGACTTGATTTCTCAACACCAGTATACCTTCATTGCAGTGTCTTGAGAGTCTCTGTCTAGTAGATATCAGCACACGCTCAGTTTACACAGCATCAGGTGTCTCACGAAATGTGCCTGTTGGTGTCGCTCTCTTTAAACCACAAAAAAGCAGCAAAACACCCCAGCTGAAGCGACAGCTTCCCTGTTGGAGCTCCATCTTTGGGAATCTGAGATCAGCTTTGCTTGATGGTGTTCAGAACCACATCCTGTCATTTTCCAGAAGTCTATGTGAATTATCAACCCATACACTCATATATGAGCAAAATAGTACAGAGGAGAGAAGACACTTCCCACTCTTTCTGTTGCATTGGTACAACCTGCAGGTAATAATTTAATATCCCCTAAGCTGAGGACTACTCTCTGGATATGTGTTTTATCCTCAGTATTTAAGTATCAACATCAGCTAAAAGTTAATTCTTATCCTTGTCAATTAGAATTTATTAAAGTTCCTCTGACAAGAGAATTACAGTATTACAGCTATACTTTCAGGAGTTTTTATATATTTTTATATATTTATATTCAACACTGAGCTAGAGTGGAAGAAGCATCCTACCAATACTCCAGATTTCACGGTCCTGTTAGAGCTTCCATTCCTCTTTATTCAGGGAATATTTTCAGTTTCCCTAAATTTGAAATACCTATGCATTTATGGACTACTATTCAACACTTACAGATTCTCTACAGTCAACTAAGGGGAAAGCTCTACAGAATACAAGCATAATATTAGTCACACTAAATTGAGAGAAGTTAGACAATTTCTCTAAATAGTTTAATAACTGTGAATATGTTCAATGATTTAAAATTTATTTAAGAATTGGCAGAAAATAAAGTGTGGAGGACAGCTACTCACTGACACAAAGAGCTGCATATCCCTACAGTTCATTCTTTCAGTTACTTGATTCAGTTCTCCCCAAGGGGTTTAAGAGGTGCCAGCAATATTTTGATAACATCATAAATAAAAAAGTATGTGTGACTTCTGCATGTTCTTTATAATTTTAAATGGTAGATATAAGAATTTTACGGAGTCTACAATTGCTAAAACAAATATTAATACATATTCATTACAATACACAGTAAATATTGAAGAGGGTAAGACTGAGGTTTACAAAATCATGAAATAACCATGGAGAAACTGAATAAGGAACTGTAATATACCAAATCTCTCTCCCCCTGCTGCCTAATTCCCATACCCCCAAGTAGCAGAGGGCAGTCCATTGAGTTATCAGGAGTAAGATATAAACAGGTGAAAGAAAATATTTTAAACAACAGGTAGGGAATTTCTAAAACTTTTTTCCACAGGAACATGCAGATGCACATGGATAAGCAGATTAAAAATGGGACAAGACCATAATAAATTGTTATCATTTGGATCTGTCTTTAGTAACTCTGCTGAAATCTAGACTGGCTCACTTTTTTCAGGATGATGATGAAAATTCAAAACAGTAGTGCTTGTAACTGAACACGGGAATATTTCTTAAGTTCAATGTATTTTCTTATTTTAATGCAACAACATTTTCACAAGCTACAGTCAAAGACAAAACAACAAATTTAATGCCTCTGGATTTGAATTTTCTGTATACGTTTTTTGGTGGTCCTTTTACAAGGCATGCAGATGTTTTCACAAGAACAAGTCAGTATTAGCAGGGGGATACAGATTACCTGCATGACCCTTTTCCGTCTTTAAATCCCACAAAATATAATTAGCATGTAAATTTTCTTGCTGAGTGTTTTCATATTGATGGTATTACTCAAACAAAAAATTTCAAAGTAATTCAAATCAGGAAAAACTTCAGCTTCCTATGAGGTTTTCTTTCCAGACCACTGGCACTCTCTATCATGCCTTCAGAAGTTTACATTTCAACCATTATGCTTTATCCTACAAAGGCTTTTGTCCTATTCCCCTTGAGATTTTGAAATTAGTACAGTACTTGGTGGCTTGGAAAAGGCAAAACTTCAGAACACTGATATGCTCTAACAGCCAATACAGCAGTGAGAAGAAACCAAAAATTTCAACATGCCACATTTCTACACTGTTCACTTATGAACAGTAATTAAATTTGCAGTGGCCCTGAACACAAAAAAACATAATCAGAAAAGTAAAAGTGTGTGTTTTTTTCTTTTCAGTGATGAATTATATGCATACAACTAAAATAAACATTTTCATTTTAAATTGCCTTGCACAGTATCCTTGCAGAGACTATGCCCATATGGATATATGTACCTGGCCAACCTTAGGCAGGTTAATTCCTGAAATTCTGGCTTTGTTAATATTGTCTTTTGGTATACATGCCTTCAATCATTGTCATCAATAAAACTATACAGTACATCCAGTCAACAGAAAATTAAGTAAATCCTATTTTGCCTCATCAATCATAAAAAAATAAGAAGATAATTGTCAGTTGAATGCTGTTCCCTCACTTTTGAGGATGATACATGTACAATTAATAGTCCTAAATCAAAGTTTCCAATTTGGATGTTACATCTTATCAGGGCTTGAGGAACTTAAACATTTACGTGGATCTCAAGAACTGGGAAACCTCAAGAACAAACAGGACTGAAAATATTTTATCTCAGCTTGGAGAGATTGACAAGAGTGTGGTTCAGCTGTTTTTAAATTATGTGACAATACTGAAGGAGTACTCTAGAGAATTGTTATTTTTTTTAATATTGCCTTACTCAATACATCCCAAGTGGGTTTGACAGAAAAGTCATAGCATAAAAGACAGAAAATGAAAATTTCATTGTGACAGAGAAATTTTTCACTTGGGAAACATTTTCAAGCTTTTTCATTCCCAGCTGGCTGGAGAGAATTATAAGTTATCAGAAACCTCTTATGATAGTATCTATTGTTAATGTTTTTAATATCTCCCACAGTAAAAACTGTGAAAGCAATCAAGCCACTGACATTTTCTTTCCTCTTTCACTACCACTTTTATCTGATTAAAGCATAAATAGAGATACCTAAGCCTCCCAGAAAAGATAAAAAAGGCTTTTCCTTTTATTGTAAGCCTGCAAACTTCCTGATTGTTCTGGTTATCATTTTTTGTACAATAATGTCCATTTATTGTATGCTACACATTTAATATTTTACGACTGATAAATTGGCTTTTTCATGTCTAGCGCAAAGCCTAATTCTTTTTATATGGGGTTCCTCGTGCTGACTTGACTCAGCTTGGTCATGGTCTGTTTGCCATAAAAGAAAATGATAAAAAATGTCCATTCAAAATGTGGAACAATTAGAACTGCTGAAAGTAGCAGAGCTCCTCAGGCATCCAGGAAAGCTCCTTTCCACCAGCTGAGACTTCCTGGTACCCATCACACCTCTCTTGAGAATGAAAGTGGTTGTGGATTTATGTGCTACATCCTGAGACTATTTTGGAAATCTGTTTTTTTTGTGAATGTTGAATGACGTATGGGATTATGAACAGTCACTATGAAAACCTCTGTATCACTGAAAATCTTTCTCTATGCATGCTTATCAGGTGCTGGCAGATTTAGGTCATACCTCTGCCAAAGAAGGGACAGTGATGAATAGTCCCCAGCCTGCAATCACCTGTTCAGAACAGAAGACCAAGTTTGCTTGATTTTAAGCCCATGTTGAGCCACTCAGTGAGGGTAATTGCAGTCATACAAGACTTGAGAAAGGGTCTCAGTTTTTTTTGACAAGGAAGTGAAGTAAGTTCAGGCAAATCAATTAAGATATCATGACAAGTCATTGAAAATGTGAGTGCAAAATTGTACTCAGTCCTTTTATTCACAATTTAGAAGAAATCCAGAGGGGAATTTTCTTTATCCGTCACTTATTCACCTCTGTCACCTTCACTGAATGCTTCTGTGTAGTCAAGATTTGTTATTCTTGGATGAAAATCATTATAATATTATAATTAGTAGACTCAGCTACATAACATTACAAAAGCAGTACACTATACTCACAATATAACCTAATCAAATGAATGAGATATTTTAGGCTCTCAATTCTTCAAGTGCTCCCCCACCTCCCTCCCAACAACTTCTGTCGTCTTGTTTCATTTATGCGATGTGAAGTATCAGGGTCACAGATTACTGGGAGGCAACTCAGCTTCATGTTTATTCACAGGTCACACACCCAGATTGTATCTGAGAAGTCCTCTGTCAAACTAAATAGTACCTTGCCACAACAGCATAATGACAAACCATTGAATAGAACCTGAATGTGTTTTGTGTGGTAGAGATCACATTGGTTTGGATACATTTTGTGCCTAATTCTCTATCCAAATATATCCAAAAATCTGTTCCGGTATCTCACTCAGCTTATGTGACCGTGGAAAGATCTTTTGAGATCATAAAGCAATAGCATTTTTCACCAGCTGAAGTACTCACGTCATGGCTGTATCACACCTGAATGAAATAGTCAGCCTAAACCAGGACATACAAACACCTCTGTTTCCTTTGTTAGTGAATAACATTCTTTTGTCAAGTCCTACTGACATTACTTATGTTGGTGGCCCCACTGAGTTTTAAATCTGTAGCTACTAGATCAACACCCCAAAATGGGACATTAATTTTATGAGAATATTATCCATAAACCAAATTTTTTTTGAAAACAATTTAAGCAACAACATGAAGCCACTCTTTTATTAATGCAGGTTGTACTAGTACACTTCACTTAATCAAGATGCAGATAATTAGGAAATCTGGTTAATTGGGACTTTTCCTAAGGAGCTGAATTAAACCAAATGAGTTTTCACTGGCAAGGGACAATGGTTAATTGGGATGATAATTCCACTTAATTGGTGTGCCTGCAGGCAGTTCAGAGGTCTGTGAGGCTCAGAGGATAATAACAGCCTTTCTCTCCTCAATAGACTATCCAAAATCGGTGAACCAAAATGGTTTTAATGTCCCCATGTACACATTAAGCATTGATCAAAAGTTCACTCTCTTCAAGAGGTCATCATCATAATACTTTTAAGGAACTTGGTGGTGCTAAATTTTTCCAAATATGTTTCATCTCAGAGTAAAGAGACAAGTGATCAAGATTTTTCCTTAGTGGTGGAATATTTTACTGCCAATGTTTTTCTCAGCCATCAGATTCCAATATTGGAAAACAAAATAAAAAATAAATAAAGTCTGGTATGTCTAGTACAAAATCACATTTGCTATTCACAGTCATAAAAAGTAATCTTCATTATTCCCTCTAGCAGAAGGAACAAGACTTGGTTTCCTTTGCTCCCCTTGGAGTTTGGCTGAACTATGCTGACTTGCACCTGAAACTTCATCATGAAAGCCCCAAGGGAGCACTCCCACATTCCTGGGCCAGAGTCTCCTGTTTGTCACCCTTCCCCAACACACTGGCTGCATCACTTCAGATCCCTCACAGGCCATTAGCACAAATCCTAACCAGCTAGCTTCCGTACTCCAAGTATGACTGAAGTGCCTTGACTATTATTTGTCTCATAAGACAGAGTGACAGATTTGCTATTGCTACAGGATGGTGTTTGGGAAAGCTAAATTGCATGAACTGGAATGTTTATCTCAAAAAGTTTAAGTTTTGCTTTTCTTTGATGAAGATACTATTTTGAGGCTACTCCTGACTAAGAAAATAGTTTTCACATAGCTTGTAGACAATATCTTTAAAGCCTCTACCTCTCCCATTTCTTTGAAATATTTCATTTTTTTCCAATTTTCTGTCACATAGATACCACAACTACATTAGCCTCATTTCATTAAGGAAATTGGTGAAAAATGTCTTTGTTATTATTTTTTCCCTTTACATATCACAGAATCACAGAATGGTAGGGACTGGAAAGGACCTCTAGGGATCATCTAGTCCAATCCCCCTGCTAAAGCAGGTTCACCTTAAGCAGATTGCAGAGGACCACATCCACGTGGCTTTTGAAGGTCCCTAGAGAAGGAGACTCCACAACTCTGGTCAACCTGTTCCAGAGCTCCATCACCCTAACAGTAATAAAATTTCTCCTGAAGTTGAGGTGGAACATCCTGTGTTTCATCTTCTGCCTGTTGCCCCTTGTCCTGTCACTGGGTAGCACTGAAAAGAGACTGGTCCTGTCCTCCTGGCACCCACCCTTTAGATATTTATAAGCACTGATAACTATCGATAAGACCCCCTCTTACTCTTCTCCAGGCTAAACAGACCCAGTCTCTCAGCCCTTCTTTGTAAAAAAGATGCTTCAGTCTCTTAATCATCTTTGTAGCCCTTCATTGGACTCTCTCCAGTAGTTCCCTGTCTTGAACTGGGGAGCCCAGAACTGAACACAATATTCTATATGTGACCTCTCTAGGGTAGAGTGGAAGGGGAGGAGAACCTCCCCTGATCTGTTGCTCACACTCTTCTTAATGTACTCCAGGATATCATTGGCTTTCTTGTCCACAAGGCCACTGCTGGCTCGTGGTTAACTTGCTGTCCACAAGGACTTCCAGGTCCTTCTCTGTGGAGCTGTTTTCCAGCAGGTCAACCTCTACCTGCCCAGGTGCAGGACCCTACACGTATCCTTGCTGACCATTAGGTTCTCTTTGCCCAACCCTCCAGCCTGTCCAGGTCTTGCTGAATGGTAGCAAAGCCTTCTGGTGTGTCAGCCACTCCACCCACAAATTTGCTGAGGGTACACTCTGTCTCTTCATCTAGGTTGTTGATTAATATGTTGAGTTAGACTGGATCCAGTACTGACCCCTGAGGAACACCACTAGCTACAGGCCTCAAACTAGACTGTTCCACTGATCACAACCCTCTGAGATCCATCATTCAGCCAGTCCTCAATCCACCTCACTGTCCACTCATCTAATCTACACTTCCTAAGCTTACCTATGAGGATGTAAC
Source organism: Chloroceryle amazona (assembly GCA_027560015.1). NCBI lineage: Eukaryota > Metazoa > Chordata > Aves > Coraciiformes > Cerylidae > Chloroceryle > Chloroceryle amazona. The sequence continues at coordinate 51,874 of JANHFX010022242.1, forward strand.
GGGAGGCAGTGTCAAAAGCCTTGCTGAAGTCAAGATAGGCAACATCCATTGCTCTCGCCTCTACCCAGCTAGTGACACCATCAGAGAAGGATATTAGATGGGACTTCCCTTTGGTAAATTTATGCTGTCTACTCCTGATAATCTTCTTTTCCTTCACATGCTTAGAATGAGCTGTGCCATCACCTTTCCAGGGATGGAGATGAGGTTTACTGGCCTGTAGATCTTTATTGCCCTTTTTTAAGACTAAAGTGGCACTGTCTTTCCTCCGGTCCTCAGGCATCTCTGCTGTTATCCATGACCTTTCAGAAATGATGGAGAGTGGCTTAGAAATAATATCATCCAACTTCCTCAGCACTCATATATCATAGCAGAATGTTTCATTCAAAAAAAATAATTCAAAAAATAATTTAAAATCTTATAAAGATTTAAAGCTAAGTTAGGAAAGCTTTCACATGAAATCTATCTTTTCCTGGAGCACATGAACTAACAACAGAAACTCAAGAGAGAAAAAGCAATCATGTGAAAATATGAAAATTAAAACAATGCAATGTGTATTTATCACACTAAATAAAATAATGAAATTATTAAGAGTAAACATTCAATATTTAAGCAATGTTAGAATCTAGTTAAAAAGACAATTGTTACCTTTTATTTGATTCACAGAATCACTATGGTAGGAAAAGACCTTTAAGCTCCCTACAATTACCTGAAAGGAGGTTGTAGTGAGGTGGGTGTTGGTCTCTTCTCACAAGTAACTAGCAATAGGAAGAGAGAAGATGGGCTTAAGTTGTGGCAGGGGGCATTTAGACTATGCTGTATGAAAAATTCTATACTGATAGAGTGGTGAGGCATTGGAACAGGCTGTCCAGGGAGGTGGTGGAGTCACCATCCCTGGAGGTGTTCAGAAAACATTAGACATGGCACTTCAGGAGATAGTTTAGTGGTCATGATAATGTTAGGTAGATGTCATATAGGTCTTTTCCAACCTTAATGGTTCTGCCATCAAGTCCAAACATTATCTACACCACCAGGGCCACCACTACACCATATTCCTGCACAATACATCTAGATAGCTTCCAAATACATACAGGAATGGCAATTCTACCACTTTCCTGGTCAGCCTGTTCCAGTCTTTGATAACCCTTTTGGTATAGTTTTTCCTAATGTCCAGCCTAAACCTCTCCTGGTATAACTTACTGACATTTCCTCTTGTCCTATCAGTTGTGACTTGTCTACATTTCACTATTCCTTATTAATCTGTTGCTGATACACAATTGTAAAATTTTGACAACCATAAAGAACCCTGTACATGAAAGGAAATACTATTATTACCATATTCATGTTTCTGAGACATTTATATAATTTGAATAATTCTGTATCGGTCAATCATCATCTAGAAGATATTTCCTACATCCCTTTCATTAAGTGTAGTCCTACAATTTGAGCTAGTCCATTAATATGCCTCTGTTTGGCCCTGGCAGTTGAAGACCCAAATCTTTTAAAAAAGGAACATAGACTACTACAGATCTGGGGAGACATGTACATGGGGAGTGGTTTACACTTCCTTTCCTATAAAGTACCCTACTTCCTTATAGGAATCTTTTCAGAAAGGGAGGAAATAGAAGCCTGTTCCCAGCTGCAGTCACATGAACTTCATGAAAATGAAATGTCATTACCAGCACTCTCAGAAATCTCCTGAGGATATAATCTCCAAATCATGCTTTTTAACTGGAAAAGACTGTTCAGTTCTTCTCCAATTTATATTTATGGCTTTACAATGTATAAATTTAACTAGCAATTTTGCAGAAAGAGACTATACCTAAGAAAACCCTATTAAAGTAATGAGACAAAAGAAAAAGTGCTTTTTATTAACATCATCACTTTATGGCAATATCAGGCTCCATCTTTTCTGCTTTAACCTTGAACAAAATACATTGCTTCTCTGATTTTAATTCAACTAGTAACTCTCCACTAAAATATCTTAGCCCTAAAATATCTAAAGCCTTACAGGGGATCTCCTCTCCATCTGCAGATCTGTTCTTTGTAATGACTGATTCTCTGAGCACAATGAGTGTTCTTCAAAGCATGAAGATGTTACTGTAATAGACCCCTGACTTCTGGGCTGTTTATCAGTGTTAAGACATCTGTCCATGGACACAATGTAGTCACCTTTATCCCTTTTTCATACACATAACCCTGGAAATCCTTTCCTGCTATACACAGCCTGTGGTAAAGCTTCAACACAAAAGAAAGCAAGTCTTGTATTTCTCTGGGGCATAATCCCAGGATCTCCCTCTGTTAACACTGTTACTGGAGGAATTTGTACTCTGTGAACTCTACACCAATCAACTGAAACAAAAACTTTGGTATGATCTGAGATCAAGACGTAATTTAGTTATTCTCCTTCTTGTCCAGTTTCAATTACTTCACACAAATTACATGTATCACAAGGTAGCTTTAAACTGCATTACACTGCTTGGAATATCATAATTTTCTATTTGCCCCAGGCTCAACAAAAGAAATCAGAATTACTGTTCCAAAAATGCAGTGAGACCCTAGTTTGAGAGGCCTTTCAAGTCCTCCCTTTTTCTTCAAAAACAGCAAAAGACCCCCATGGAAGGCCTGGGTAAGAATAAATTTTTTTTAATATACAACAGACATGATAAGAAAACTTTTGAGAAGACCTTGTCAAACTGTCATTTCCAGGAGGAGAAGGAGTCCCAACTGAAGCAGTCCCAGGAGACTATTGAAAGCCACAAGAGAGGTTCATCTCTAACCAAGTAAATGGCAGTAGTATTGAGGGCTGTTTCTGATGGTAAGAACTCAGTGTATATCCCTTCGTTATCTGCCTAAGCCTTCCAGACTCATGCTCCTTAAATTGCTGCAGACCTGTTTTCAAACCAGGAATCTCTAGCAACCTATCCTTCTTTCCTTTGTCCTTCCCTTTGCTTTCTTGCAACAAATATAAGTGCCCTGCCTTTCATCCATCCAATTCAGAAAGCTCACTTCACCACTCTCAGTCTTTTACACCTTTGTTTTAAACTTTTATCTCCATGATCAACCCAGCCTGCAGTCACCTAGAAGTGTCTCAAGCAATTCTGCCATGGCGAGTAATGGTAAGAGTTGATCATTTGCAGATGTCAAGGAGTGGCTTGCAGGCTTCTCTTGCAAATACACACCTTCCAAGTCAGGTGCATAAAAATTCCAAGCTACTTCTCCTCCCACCGTATGGCCTTTAGTGTTTAGAATTGCAAACATGTAACTTAGTCAACAAAGATTTAATTTCCAATAACCTTTGTCAAAAGTTCCTGCTCCTTGAGTTTGACTTAGACCAAGCAATGATTTGTGAATGCTTTATCCCATGCCCAAGTATCAAACAACATTTTGCAAATAATACCCTGGGACAACTGACTACCTGATTGCCACCTTCCCCCTACTTCCTTGTCCTCCTGCATAACAAAGCTTCTGAACACCCTGTAATCCTGTGACATCCCAGAGGAAAGCAGATTTCATTAGCATTATAGATTTGATATTTCTTTCTACTTTTCTGCTGCTAGAATTAAACAAATCTTACCACAAGACAGATATTATAAAGCCATCAGCTCGCATAGTAAGATCTTTTGTTTTGGATCATCAAAGTCAGAGGTCTCCAAATGACAAAAGTGCATCACTGTGAGAAGAAAGCCACAGGCTCTGATCCTCATTAAAGCTTCTATATAAGTGTCATCAGAAAAGATGCAGCAACAGCCCTGGGAACAGGGAATCTAAAATAGGAATTCTTCCTGTAGCAATGTGCCCTTTTTGTTGGGTTACAGCATCAGCACCTTTGGGATCATTTTGCCTCTGCCCTCTTGGACCTTGCATTCATTGTCTCATTTGAACAGAACAGAAGGGGAACAGCTTAAGTTTCAATCTTCCCTGCAAGGTGGTAGCTGCAATTGGCCACTAAAACCTGATAGCTCTGAGAGCTCCACATTCTGCCTTCTCACTTGCAACCTTTCTATCACTATTCTTCTAAATGGCTAAACCTGCAAAAATCTTACATGTCATTTCCTCCCATCCTTATACAACTGTTCACATATCCGATACAACATTATTGTTTCCTGAAGCAATTTTTGACCATGAACTTGGTGATTATTTCTTTATATTATTTTTCTGTTGTTACCCTGCTGAACTAATGACAGAGATTTTATATAAGTGACTAATTGTATTCACTTAATCTTATGTAGGTACACCCATATTATCAATAGAAGTATTCTGGAGTGGATAGATGATGATGAGTTACCTCAGAATAACTAATGCATTTGTAGTGGCTAAGTCTGCAGGCTCTCCACATTTTTGTTCTGGAGCATAAGACAGTGGGAAGATCCCAGACCAGTTCATGTGACTTTGTTTTTTGTGTTTTGTAGAAGCAAATGCATTTGTGTGTGTGCAGCTCTGTATATAAATGTCTGCCCACAACGTTAAGACTGTTCTTCATGAAAGAAATATTTTCAACAGAGTTTTTATAGTTTTTTACTCTTGGACAATCATTAGCAGTCCCTTACCCAAGTCTTCTTGTAATACTCTTTCAAATGTCAACTGCAAGAGGAAAAAATCTTAATTTTTGGGGTGTTTAAAATATTACAAGATGAATTGCTGAAAAAAACACCAAACAGAAGGCAGCACTGTGTTGAATAAAATTCAGATTTAGTTTCTAACTTTTACCAAATATGAAGTATTTATATACATGACTAATTTTGTTCCCCCTGAAAGCTTTGTTAATGACTAAACTCCCATCTTATTTCTGACAAATACCCTGTGACTTCACTACAGAGTTTTCTTTAGAGTAGAATTGATCTGATTCCATTTAATATTGATGGAAAGAAATTTTAAAAATGCCATTTAGCACTTTTTTTCTCCAAGTCATCTGGTATTTTCTATTGTGTGCCTGATCTTTCCTGCCAGCCGTTCTTATTCCTGACTTTTCACCATCCCTGCTGTTCTAAGCCTCCCCCAATATACCAACCTTGCTCAAGAAAATGTGTTAACTACCATGTGTGGTTGCATCTTCTTTTTACAGTTAGGGCCATTTATTTCTCAACCAACAAGCCTGAAAAGGTGATGTTGTCATGCTGGCCTTCTCAAAACATCATTTCAGGTATTGTGACATTTTAAATATTTTTTTTAATAGCAATGAACAAAAATTCAAATGTGAAATTGGACCCTAGTTGGTCTGTCAATCTCAATTAAATTAAAGCTATTAATATTCCATCAAAAGTGTGAGTATGCTGTAATAATTTATCATCATTTCTCTTTGAAATAAAAAACATGCAAGGCTTAGTATATTAATGGAGATGTGTAATTTTTATGTGTGGAGTTTGCAAGCTGTTGCTCATACCTTCCTATGAAATTCTTCCATTACACTTAAAATCAAAAATATAAAAATAAACAATATAAATAAGTGTTGTTTTCTCAGATATTTTGGAATTAATTTTTCAGAACTAAAATAATTACAAATATTTGTGCTACAGTTAATTTAAAAGAAACTTTTTTCTGAAAATGTAAACAAAATGTAAGGCACGTTAAATTAAAGGCACCAGATGGGACAAACACCAAATTAGAGGTTCTTAAAGAGAAGCTTACTGGTGGGATCTAGCAACTGGCACACAGTATGTAATGGTACCTAAAACAAACTGCAGAAAAGATCCCTTTTTTAAGCACTGTCTGTGAGGAAGGGGACACAGGATGATGGTACTTTACTGCAAGGACAATGTTCACAAGAGAAGATTCAGGCCCTCTGGTAACAGTTAGAGCTTTCTTCAAGCAAAGGATGAATTATAGGTATGCACGTTACAGACCTCTTTATCTGTTCAAGAAAACAAAATGGTTTTCAAACTTCTCTTATTACATAGGAAGAAAAAAGATAACTGGACTGACTTCATCTTGAGGATATCTGCTAGGTATTATAATATGCAACTGGAACAAACTATGTTGCATAGTACCATGACAGAAAGTGTAGGCTCACCTTGAAAATTAGTTGATGCCTAGGTACACACCGATCTTGATACATTTCCTGAAATTATGTACCAGGAATACTATGCACAGTAAACATTTTAAAAGGGTTGCTTTTTTGAAAGTTGAGTAGTTCTTGGCATATCTGTATGGAGATGTGAGTCTGCAGACAGAAATGATATTGAAAGCTGGGAGCTGATGAAGACCATCCTGCAGGCTGCCCACATCACCCAAATGCCACAGATATTAAAAAGGCAGTACTGGCCAATAAGCTATTTAGGTTAAATGCCTATTTCAGAACAAAACTCATTACATGTTCTTTCCTAGATGGACAAGTGTTTCTTTTCACAACTAATAATGGCAGTAAAAGATGTCATTGAAATGAGAGCAATCGGTACGATTAAGGGAAATATGCAGGCGTTTGGAAATACAATATGATTACTCCCTTCAATTCTTTTCCACTCCACTCCAAAAAGTAGGTCAAACAGAGTTATGTTTCTAGATGAAGTTGTAAAAACAGTTACATAAAACACTGAGACATTTAACTCATGTTTCAGTTCTGTATTTGTAATGAAAACTGAGGTTTTATTTATCCCACATGACGTGGACAGGAAGTTTTATCTCTCTAATACAACGGAAAATGAGACTATTTCCACTGTATGCAATCATTTCCAGATCAAGCACCTCAGCTGAACGCTTTATCAGTTAATATCTTAACTTAAAACTGAGACTAAATTATCAGGGATTACACTGAATGATTTGCAAGCTGTTATTGTTGTATACTTATTTTTCTATTATTATCTTTTGAGTAAAATCAAAATGCAGAACAATGTCCTCAGAAATCTCTTCCTGGCTCAACACTATCAAGTATTCTTAGTAACTATTTGGACAATTATATAAATTTTTTTTTGATATTCCTTTGTAAACTAGCATGTGGTAAAAAATGTGAAGGCTAAATTACTGTCACAAATATATGTGGCTCTTTTGACTACAGGGTCAGGATTGAATTGATGACATGAGAAAGTAGTCAGACAGAAAAAAAAATCTGTATGAAATGAGGCTTTACAACAATATTCTGTTGACTGAAAAATTGGTTTGAGGAAACATCTGATTTCTTTGACACTCTCTCTTTCTGGAAGCCCAAAGGGATAACCAACAGCTGGAAGGAGGAAGAGGTACTTTTTATGTAGAAAAGACAGAGAACTACTGACTGGAAGCTGAATTTATGCGTAAAAAACCCCAATCTTGGAAACAGACATAGTTTACTACCAGTAAGGGTAACTAAAGCTTAGCAGGAAGATAAGGAACTTGAGATCATCTGGAGCCCTAGAAGTGAGATTTGGTATCTCTCTGAAAGCTATCTTTAATTCAGTTTTTAGGAGAAATTGTATGCAGGTATGGCAGGAAATTAAATACATTCAGATTTTGTTTGTTTGCCATTTTAACAATACGAATATGACTTAGATAGCTGTTTCATTTGAAATGGGACACAGAAGAAATTACTTTTTAAGTGATGTTGCAATACATGATTGCACTATAAACAAAATGGGCTTTTGTATTCCAGCAGAAAATACGATTTGTGACGATGCAAAAAGTTGATCTCCAAGTGAGACTGATTAACCACATTGAACTGGAGATCTCTTTAAAGTTACTGCAAAATATTCACACTGTTTGGGTGACAAGGTGGAGATGGCACAAACACATTCTCATGCAGTTATACAATAGTGTATCAGGTTCTCATACGATTTCATGACATGAATCACTCACTGTACCATGTTGATATGGTAGCGAAGCAGACTGTCGGGATTCCCACTGCACAAATATTTTTCAGAGCTTTATATCACCTCTCTCTTTAACTGCAGCTACTTTCTGTTTGGTATGCAGGGTCGGCCTATGGATGCAGTTCTTTCTACTGACATAAATCTATTAAGTGCTTCTCAAAGCAAGATACACAGAAAACTGTAGACCAGACAATACCCAAGGCACAATCTGTCATTCTGATGTGTTTGTAGGCAGAAAAGAAATCTCAATCAAAGCAGAGTAAAATCTTTGTTTAATTTAGCATTGGTTTCTTTCACTGATTTTTAACCTGATCAGTTTAAGGATAATGACTGGGCAGTGATTAGAGCTGCTTATCGTGTAACTTATCACCCTGTTACATATGCAATTGCCCTTTTTGACACCGAGGGGATTTTCTTAGCTCCTTCAAGATAAAAGCTCTGTTTTCCTGAATATGCTGTAGCTACTGCTACTTTAGACCTTTTGATTGCTGTTTTAACTGTCTGGCCCATATATGTTTGGCACCTAAGGAATTCCTACAGGCTAGAAACTTGTGTCCAGATGAGTGTCTTCAGAACAAAGCATTAATGCACTTCTTTAACAGCAGCAATGACATAAAGTAAACAATGAGCAGTTTATGCCACTCTAAAAGTTGTTTTTTTTTCTCTGAAAAGTTCTCCATGACCTTGTGAATTCCTCACTGGTGGGAAAAAATCACCTTCTGCCTGTGTTTCCCTGCCTGTTGTCTCACTGACAATTCTTTAGCCCTAATCTTAGATCCTAATTAAGAACCCAGAGTCAACTACTGTTCAATATCTTACTTTTGAATTTTAACACAGTTTATAAAAGTGAAGAAACAATCAGAAAGAAAATTCTGAAAAATAAGGACTTTCCATTGTTTTTACTTCCTTCTTGTACTGTTCTGCTCAGGCTAACACTGTGCTAAGTATCCATTATAAACAGAAATGTATGTACCTTAAACAAAAATAGCCACAGGTCCTGACCAGCTTGTCACACTGCTTCCAAAGATTTCTCATTTGCTCCTAAAATCTCTTATTTTCAACAATGCTGTAATCAAGTTTTTACTCACTGGGTCATAATCTCCCCAGGGAAGTGGTAGATTCCACAACATTGAATTTTTCTAAGACTCACCTGGACAGGGTGCAGGGGCATTTTATCTACATTGTCTTCTTTCCAAGAAAGGCTGGACCAGATGATCCTTGGATTCCCTATTCAGGGAAGAACTGGTGTCAGGCCGGTTACAGCACAATCACCACAGTCATGCTGCTACCACAAGTTCTTCTTTCACCGACCATACATCTATTTTACTGCTTGTCATTCCAATCCAATTAACTTTTGACTCACTGGTGTCGTGGTTTAGGGTCAGGGCAACCTCTAAGACCTAACAGACGCTCTCTGTTAACCCCCCTCCCTCCCCAAAGGGGAAGAGAAAATGAATAAGGGAGAGAGACTTAGTGATTAGAAAAGGAAACTAGAACAGCTTTAATGATGAT
>JANHFX010022243.1:0-24847 GCA_027560015.1 Chloroceryle amazona
TTTGCCCAGCTCTCCAGTCTGTCCAAATCTTGCTGAACGGCCACACAGCCTTCAGGTGATGCAGCCAATCCTCCCAGTTTCGTGTCATCAGCAAACTTGCTGACAAGATATTCTGTCCCATCATCACGGTCATTGACAAAGATGTTGAACAGGACTGGACCCAGCACTGATCCCTGGGGGACTCCACTGGTTACAGCTCTCCAGCTGGAGTCTGCAGATTAGGGATTTAATTTTTAGAAGAAATCTAAAGCATAAAATTGTTACTGTGTACAAAACACAAAACAAGACTGCCCATTAGAAAATCTACAGGTAATGAGTTTGTAATTTTTCTGTTATTCAGTCAAGAAAGAAAACCAGACACTTTGATATCAATAGAAGGCGTTCAGCTCTTCCCGAGTAGACAATTCATGATAGTAGCTATGAGAAAGCCAAGAGCCATATGCTCACAATATGGTACGGGTAACACAGCCAAGAGATCGAGCAGCCTGCCTTACATAGCAAAATCCAGAAATATTCAACAGAAAATTCCTGTATTTTCCACTTTCCACATTAGGATCTTCAGCTTTTATAGACACAGACCCTTCCTGCCAGAACTATGGTTCTCTAGCACAAACAGATGAACTTCTGTAGGACTCTGTACTCCAATCTTCAATGCTGTAAACCTTTCTGAAACCTGCTTGCAGTGCCTTGGTAAACTTTCAGTGGAGGGGAGGATAAGGGCAATTAGAGTAGTAGCTGTACAGAACTACTTCTCTATTTATCCGTCAGCTGAGATTCTCCAAATCGTGTGGATTTGCTTTGACTTTTGCATTTGCATTTTACTATCACACTAAAGATCAAATGGATGAGCTCCAAGAACTAAATTACATTATGCTACTGCTTCATTAGGAAGCCTTATGCACAGTCACATTGCAATGCACTGCTCACAATATTTAAATCATTAAAGGAAAAAACCCCTTACCATAGTCAGAAACACTTCAGTGGGTAACAGGTTGAAAAAACAGATCCCAGTAACTCATTTTCTCTTCCCTTAATTCAGAAAACTTCTGAACAGTTCAGTTTTCTCAGGTTAATTATCAAATGTGTTTGTTCAGCAAGAATATCCCGTTTGTTGCAGCAGTGCCAAGCAAAACCATGTCTGAATGAATAAACAAGAAAGTCCGCAGAGGAAGAGCGACGTTAGAAATAAGGCTACTAAGCTCAAAAATGAAAGAATTTACATCCAGGAGACACCAACATTTGGTTACACAAAGGCATCCAAGTCATCCACACTTCTGTTGCTGTAGAATGATTGTGTTTACGTCGAAAACCAGCAGCTAGCTCATAGGGACCAGAGCTGCACCACTTTCCCCCAAGGCTCAAAGAAAGCACCCAAGTCCTGTTTGTTTTCACTGTCATCTGTGGGATTCCTCCCCCGTTGCTGAGGTGGTGCTGGAGCTCCCGATGAAATAATTCTCTAGTGGGTGCCACTTGTTACCTCTTAGACTGAAAGGAGTTGCTCCATGAAGCCATTTAATCTCCTCTAACCAGTTACATTCCAGCACAAGTTTTATAGGTCAGAATTCCTTACTTTTTTTACTTCAAGTAAATTACAGCACAGCTTTTAATCTATTCCTGAACTGCTCATTTTTCTTCAACAGATCAAGGCAAGTCCCAGGTCTAGTCTCTGCATTTCAAAGATTACAAGCCTTCCTTCTCATACTAATGACCGCTCATTCTTCTGCAACCGAATTCTCCTCTAGCAATTGCCACAGCAGAGCAAAAAGCCCACAGGTACAGCCTGCTGCTGCTTTCTGCAGCTAAGTTACCCCACCACATGCATGCAGGAGGCATTTGGCTCATGCATTTTACTCTGTCGTGATACAGTTTTCCTTTAGCAAAATAAAAGGATGGCCTTAAAAAAATAAAAAAACCCCAAACAAACCCCCAAACCACTCTGACAAACACACAGTGGCCTACAACAAATAGTCACAATGTGGAGAAGGGAGAGAACAAGATCAAATGGGTTAATCTTCAAATATTTCTTTACCTTCTCCGAAGGATGAAAGCAGCCTATCCAAAATAGAAACTGGGTCAGATTACTAAAATAGAACTTAAAAATTAACACAAACATTTAAAGGACAAAAATCAATACTGGAAAAACATGAAATGAACTTGAATTAGCCAGGGACACCAAACACAGCAAGAAGATTTTCTGGAAATGTTGAAGTAGTAGGAGGATGTTGAAGTAAATGCTGGAGCACTACAGGGGAATCTCCAAAGACAGGTTATACTCTGAAAGAAATAAAAGAGTTCACTGCTTTTTTTTTTTCCTTTTCCTTTTTTATTTTCTTCAGACTTGTTTTGAAAGACCAGTAGCAATCATTAATTAAAATCAGGGGGAAAAAAAAAAGTAAGATTTCAGATTAATAGTGAAAAGAACACATTAAAGAATATTTGGGATAATCTGCCAGCTTTCAAATTACCTAAACCTCTTTAGTTTCATCCCATCACACCCCAATCGAGCCTGAGAGTCATGATTAAACTGAGGTTACTAGAAAACTATGGTAAAAAATAAATAAAATCCTTAAAAGAAGAGATTCCTTAAAAAATAGTAGAACATGGAAGAGTAAGGTAACAGAAATTCAACTGTAATTCTGAAAAAAAAGAGCATTTGCAAGCACAAAAAAAGAAAAGTGCCAAGTGAATTAAGACAATTTGGGTTGGCTGAGTCTCATTTATTTCTATAATAGGGTCATGGGGGTGTGACTACAAGAAGCAGAAGACAATAGCATATCTAATTTCTCCCGTGTGGTTTTTAATCCCATCACAAATGAGCTTCTTCAAAGCAGGGTCAGAAAACATGTTCTGAATTAAACTAGTGTGAGGACTGTACAAAACCACCCGCAGTGGAAGCATCTTGGACTAGATAACAATGGACCCCTATTAAATGGAAATATGTATCAAATAAGGCTCTTCAGAAACTCTTTCTGTGTTTAGAAAAAAAAAATATATTCTCAACCAAGTTTATGAAAAAGAGAAAGCTGAGAGAACACAAAGCTGACAAAGGGCAAGATTAAAACTGAAACGGTCTTGCTAACTTGCAGAAACAGACTCAAACCTAAGAACAATCTAAAAAGCTCACATTTCAACATGCACAAATGTCTGTACTCACAGTGGAAAAAATAAACTGCTGGCCATATTACAGTCCTACCAAGAAGAATCACAGCAGTGAATTCACAAGCTCAGTGCAAGCAAAATACATTGTCCTGCTGTAAATCCCTCTCCAGTTCTGCCCAAAGCAGCAAATATCAAAGTGGAGTAAATAGATCAGAGGCTGTAAAAACATCTGGTTACCTTTTATAATCTTTAACAATGAAAAATACAGAGCTGAAGTGCTGTGAATAGTTGTGGGCAATATAATTCCTGCCATGTCCTGACACCCGTCCCCCCACTTAAAACTTCTCTTCTAAACAAGAGGGAAGAAAATTCTGAGCATGCACGTGAGTCTTTAAAAAACCCACTAATTTAGAGTAGTAACTGAGGAGACTGAGGCTGCAAAGAGAAAAGTTACAGGAATTATTTATCTTTTTCAAATATAAAAAAAAGGAAGAAAATCATCATGATGTGATCACAGTGGACTGCACATGAGAAAAAACCTATTTAAATGCCATCAGGGAAAGCATTGCAAGAGATTGTACAGAGAAGTAGCACAGATAGGGATAGACACTTTAAAGAAAAGAAGGAAAATCAGTTGGAATTGCTCACTTACACATTTGATTCTGTTGAGACGGGTGGATACCAGATGACTTCCTGCATTGCTTTCAGACCTACCCTTCTGCTTCTAGGAACACACATTCTGAAACAGGTAACAAATACCACAGCCCTCCAGCAGACTCAGCAAAGGGAGATTTGACATCCAATAGAGTAGGAAATGTGTCTGACTAAGAGCAGAGAGTTACAAAAGCATAAAGAGGTTTTCCTTATGGGTCAGTAAACTGGATCTCAGTTTCTCTGGCCGTGACCAAAATAACTGCCTTGTACCGATTTATGTAAAAATACCAGGCCTGTTGTCAGAACAAGCCAGAACTACACAAGATCCAAGCTTCTGCTCTACTGGCACTGTGGCTAAAGAGACCCGCACACGTGAAATTTGCTGAATGCAGCAGTTTGCAGAGCCACTGAAGTAAATGCTACAAAACACAGCAATTGTCACTACAGTCTAATGAGCAAGCTGCACGTGAAGTACAGAAATCTAAAGGGGAGACATCAGAGAAACTGTGCTATAACACATCTTATAACTACTTCTGTGTTCTCTTTCTCTGTGTCCGAGCTAGTTCCTAAACTACAGAATGACCTAGCGTGGAATGTAATGCTTCTGCTCTGGTCCCAGCTTTTAAGTATCCTCAGTAGTGCTGTTATCTCAAATTTATTTATCAAGCAGGTTTGAAATTATTCCAGAAGGCATCAGACTGCACCTGACAGTCTTACTTGAAAGCCTGAACGCTAATCCTGGAGAGCGAAGCGTGGTACAGAGATCCCCATACTAGCACTGACCCTGAGTAATGCATCTCTCCAGCACAGACACACAAAGGGTAACAGCCCTGATCCAGAAGAAACTTCAATGTGTTAGTAGAGTGCTGTCCCTGCCAGTGCCACAGCCCAATTTACTGTCCCAGAATAACCCCTCCAGAGAGAGGATGAATACTTCAGGCTGTCTTACAAAGAACAATGTAGCACGGTGAAAGGAAATCCAAGTTTATTAGTGTTGTGAAAAGTTCTGCTGATGCAGCTGGACAGTTCTGGGTTTCTTGACCATCTCCATACAGTTGTACACTGACACAGCAGTGTGAACCAGCGCTCATTCCGGTGTGCCTACTGCATCCCCTTGCTTACTGCTTGTTAAATCTCTGTTTCCTTGCTACATGTGAAATGCGTGCCATACACTTTGTGGCTTTGCTATATGAAACTCAGAAATTTTACCAAACATACCCATTTCATGGGCATCCTCCCAAAGGGTGGCTCCCCCCCCCCACTGATTAAAATGATGTGCTTCTGTCATCACTTTCTCCCTCTCCTCTTCAATTTCTTTGCCTAAAGACCCCATGTTTACTTGCTTGATTGGTCTTGTGAGTGAGACAAGCAAATTACAGACATTGCATTAATGTGTTCAAAGTGTAGTGCATGTTTCAAAGTCTTGTTATTCTCTCCCTGCAAGCATGTGACAAATAATGTTTACAAACATCTATTATTATCAGTTTAGGTCACCCTGGGTCTTTTTTAACCACACCAAACAATAATCATCCTGAAATATCTCCTCTCACAGCATGTTTAGATCATGTTCAGGATGGTTTTGCATTTAGTCATTATAGGATCTCTCACAATTACTCTCCTACAAATTATCTCATACAATGGGGTTGTAGGGTCAGGAACTGCTTTACTGAAACTGATGAGCCTTCAAAACTCCAGCTAGTTGGCAACGACCAGGACCTGCCTTGGAAAATCCTGTGATCTCAGCTGGCCTGCCCTTTCAGACCAGTCGTATCCTTTGATGGGGTCATCCACACAGTCCAGTAGTAAGTACTCATTGCTATGGAACAGCAAAGAGTTTCCTCTAACTTCCTTTCACCAAAAGCAGTGCACTAGGGCAACTCTTTCTGACAGTCCAGTGCGCAAGGACAACTGAGAGTCATGCTTTGTTTCACAAAACAACTTATCTCAGTCTATACCAGCTGTATTTTAAAACATTCTTACTGTCTATCCCTAATCATAAATCACGACACTTTGCAATACTCAAAAAGAACTCTCTTCAACTATCTCCCTGCTCTCCAAATTTCACATCCACCATTAAGCCACTGATCTCACGTTTCACCTCACTGCGACATTTGGAAAGAAGACGAAGGGTAGGAAAGTGGAATCAATTAACATGTGTTTCTTCACTATGCATTTGAATAAATCAGCGTGAGACTATAAAAATGGTTGCCTTCTCAAAAGCACATCTGGATGTAGAGAAGGCAAGGCACAGCATTGAATACTTTTTATCTTCAATTCCATGTTTACAGTGCGTGAATTACTTCTCATCTTGGAACTTTTATTTCCACAGTTTTGGGATAAACTTTGACTTTTTTCACTAAGATCTGACGGTGTTAGAATCTTTTTCTCTTCATTTGGTTGTGTATCAATTGATGTTGTGAATCCTACGCTAAATGTTAAACCAGGTCTTTTCCATCTGAACATAGACATTCCTCAATGGATTGCCAAATAGCTTTTCACAGTTTGGACGTCAACTCTCCAACACCACATTTTCATGACGTAGCCTCTATCGATTCATCTTAAGATTGTCTCCTCAGTTCATTATTTCCAGTGCAGCACAACAGATACATAATGTGCCTGTGTGAAACATGACCAGTAGATGACTATGGTGAGACATGGGTCATGTTTCATTGCAAGTGTTCCAGTTTATTGGCTTCGCTTCAGCACTTACAGAATATTTCAGTAGACAGTCACGTAGATGAAAACATCAAATCCAGTCTTGATGAACACAGCTCTTCAATACCCCAGCCCTGCTTTTCACACAGAGATTACTGTTCACATAATCCCCCTGAAGCTACCCTTACTCCCATGTGCAAGTCACAGTTTACCAGAAGTAGGAAATAACTTTTCTGAAAAGGTCCAGACCTCCTGCAATGTTAAAAAGATTGAGATCTGAAAATCCCCAAATTAAAGCTGCAATGAAGTTATTTTTGTAACTCTGGAAATTCTGATACTTGATACTCTGGAAATTCTGGTCTTAAACATTACAAATGCTATGTTGCATAATAAAGTTAGAACACGAATTTTAAGCGTGTTCTTTTCTTCCAACACTTACACTTTCCTTGAATCTGCAGGTCAAAGATGCTAATAGTCAGAATATCACTGCTCATCATACTCTCTATTTACAGTTTGTCATTGAAAACAGCCTGGTATAATGTTGTCTCACCAGCTTTTTGTTCCAAAATCCTGTAACCTTACATCCCTAATGGTTGCTGTGATCAATCATGTGAAAATAACTGCAGCAAATATAGAAATTGGAAAAAGATTAATTGAGGTTGTACTAGAAGGGATATGTAAAGGACATCCCACAGATCAGTTTTAAATGGGTCAGGAGCTAGAAGGGAAATGAACATCTCATGTACCAAAGGGTTGTGTAATGTTAAAAATCTTACATGTTCTCTGTGACTCTGGGATGAACAGAAATCTACTGAATTCTGTATTACTACAGTAATACTGAAATAGTTTCATTTTCCTAATACTGATTCATTAAAAAACCCAAAGGCTGTGGAAGCCAAACCAATTTCTCCTAACAAAACAGAAGAGCGCCACATTCCACGAGACACAGGAACAGTTCAACCTCTTCTCGCAGAACCTGACACTGGGCAGTTCAACCCTAAGATTTCTTCACATTGGATTTTGGCTGCAGCCCTGGACATCACGGATTGACTGAATGGCTCTCCTTTCTTTTTTTTTAGAATGTTTTGGAAAGAATGGGTTATGTTCCAACTCTTCTTTTCTCCGACTTCTGAATCAGCACTAACAGAAATGCTGGCAACGTCCTGTTAAATCCAGAGCCCAGCAGACAGACCCTTCTCTGACAGCAACAGATTCTACATTAGTCCAATGGTTACACAGCTGTCCCTATTTTTAGATTTTTCAAGCACTCCAGGTTGCAGTCACTTAACAGTGTGCAGGGTTTTCAGAAAAGGTCAAAGGTCCTAATATCTAAAATCTCCAAAATCATTTTCTCTTTGTAGAAGATTATAATGTAATTATACATTTGGCATCATACTGAGCTGTGTCTTCACCGACGACTGAATTCTTGCCAGGAGAAGCTGCATGGCCTTCATATTTCATTACCACGTGACCACTGTAAGCTTTAAAAGCAGTTCCTAAAAAGAGTAAGTGTGCTTGTAATTTTTCACCACAGATGCCTGCCCTCTTCCACAGTTCTTCTGTACTCTGATATTCCAAACAGGTTTAGCTTTTTAAATGGGTCCTAGGCACTACTGCAGTCCCTCGGGAAACTCCTGTGAAGGTCTGAAATATTTCTACTGCAAAGAATGTCCCCAATTTCTTTTCTAAAGTTGTTGTCAAGTGTTCCCTGACAAGCCAGCGCATCTCGCAAGCAAAATGTTTGTGCCAAACAGACTTTGCGTTCCTATACCTAGGATCTTATTTGCATCTGACCCCAGCTGTCCCATCTTTTTTAAAATGCAGACACATCTCTCTACATGCAAACGAAGTGTCTGTGTCCCTTGAACTGCACACAACTTAAAGCAGATTAAATGCCCCTCCCATGTTGCTGCCAAAGAGAGTAACCTCCAAGTAGGTGAGCAGGAATGCAAGGGGGCCATGCCAATCCAAAGCAAGATGGGGGCAATCTTTTCAGCAGGGCCTTTTGCAATAGGACAAGGGGTGAGGATTTTAAACTAAAAGAGGGGAGATTTTGACTAGAGAGAAGGAAGACATTTTTTATACTGAGGGTGGTGAGGCCCTGGCCTGGGTTGCCCAGAGAGGTGGTAGATGCCCCATCCCTGGAAACATTCACGGCCAGGTTGGACAGGGCTTTGAGCTGCCTGCTCTAGTTGAAGATGTCCCTGCCCGCTGCAGGCAGGAGTGGACTAGATGAGCTTTAAAGAACCTTTCCAGTCCAAACCATTCCATGGTTCTGTGCTTATTAACTAAGGACCTATGCCCAGGGAAAGGCTGCAAAAACAATAAATAGAATTTATACAGCAGAAATATATTTACATCAAATATTACTAAAAAGTAATGGTGTTCTGATTCACAGTCTAAACTGCTTCCCTAAAGAAAAGACCCAGTGTAAAAGTGAAGTCAAAGTATTATTATCTAAACTTCTCTATTTTACCTAAAGAAAACCCAGCAAAAGCTTCCTGCCCATGTGCCTTCAGTCAAGATCAATGACACAAGAAGAGAATTAAGGCTTCAGTGAGAGGCACGTACACCCCACAGAGACCACGGCAGAGCTGGAGAAAAACCCCGTGCCAGTTCTGAAACCAGTAAGGGATTAGGCAAACACCTAATATCATTACTGAGATGGATCACCTAATATAACTACTGAGATGGGTGAAATATCTCTGCCTTAAAAACAGACCAGAAAGCTAGAATTGCTGCAGGAAATTACAAGACCTGGATGTCTCGAGGTCACACATAAGCAATGGCTCTAAAATTTGTTCCAGTATTACTAGTTTATACCAACTGAAACTACAGTGAACTCCATCTATATTCTTTTCTGGCTACTGTTGGAGTGAAGTATCACGGAGAAGCAGAACAGCTTGAGGTGTGTGACAAGATACAGTGACCATTTAGGCAAGGAATCATAAATTAATTACCGTCAGAGAAGTTGCCAAACACATTGTCTTACCTCAGTAAAACTGCAAAAGTAAACCAAAATATTTATGTGTATGTTTCAAACACACCTACAGAAAACATCTCTGCATTATTCCTTACGTTTCATGTGCTGCTACAAAAGCTCTGGGTTACAATACCCAGAAGAATCCTTATGTTTGATTTTGCTGATGCAGTGTACTAGGTGAACACCTACGGAACAGAAGCATTATTTTCACTTCTTTTTTCTTTCATTGGGAGTGGTTAAGTTGAATCTTCAGCAGTTTCCCTACTCTGCTGTCACCTATTTTCAGACACAAAGTGATGCTAGATAGATAGCACACAATCATCTGCAAAAAAAGATTGTTGAAAACATCCTTTTAATTTGTGTCTCCACACCACTCCTGTGAGAAAAGCACAGAGCCTGAAAGGTCTGGAGCAGCACAAGCCAGAAGCAACAGTGACAAGAAAAAGCTCAGGTTAGATCTTTTTGTGCAGATTTAGAAGTGGCTACATTAAAGTTTTGGCAGATGGACAATGACACAATTAGAGCAGCACATCAAAAGCGATTACGCTGACCACGTACACCACAGGTTCATGTCAGTATAACACTACCACTCAGCAGAAGAAAGGGTTGCAGAATAGCACTGTGAGGAAGAAAAATGAGCTTATCATTGCAAACATGAAGCAAAGTGTTAACAATTAGCACCACAGTATAGACAATCTCCTAATAATCCACAGTTATTTCCATGCAGATGTCACTCAGCACTGCTTTTTAAAATCCACTAAAAAAAAAAAATCCATCAATATACATCAAAAATTCCATCAAATGCAGTATGAAAACACTTGAAGAGAGAAGTTAGAAAGTGGGCAAAAATGAAGATTTGCCAGACTGGGGTAGACAGAGGAAAAAAACCCTGTACAAAAGCAGCAGGAAAAATCAATCTGCTGTTAGAAGATCCCCATTCCCCCCTGCCCCCTGGAAGCTTACTGCAAAGCTTCTAGAGTCCCATCCTCAAATGCACACAGTATGTCACCTGGAATTCAATTAACTAGGTGGAAAAACAGATCCCACTGTCTTTAGACAGGCAGGTAACAGTTTTGGAGGAAAAAAAAAAATAAAATATTTAGGACACAGAGTTTTGCCAGCGTAACCAAAGAGCAACATTCAACTCTTGAAAATTTCAGTCTCGTTAATATGTTTCTTCCAGATAATCCACTTTTGCCACTATTTTTTTGCTCATTACTTCATCAGCATTTCCTAGCCTTTCAGATATGCAGAAAGGAAGGAAAAAGTGAATGTCTGATGTTCCTGCTGCACTCTATGCCCTCTATTCCTTAGACATGCACAGACACGTTGCAAATACTCATCTACAGCAACAAAGCTATGACAGAAAGAGGTGATTTAGCATCAGTTGCAGTACTTGCCTCTTTGTGGTTAAAAAGGTCCCCAGCCACCTGGCTGATTCAGGACCCCAGCAGTTTCAAAGAACAAACATTAACAACAGTCTCCACATATTCCAAGTTGTCTAGATAAATAATTACTTCTTTTTTGGCTTTGGGGGAAATTTATTTTAAAGGAAAACTGTCTTTGCCTGTCTGCAGAAGTTGCTGTGATTAAAACATTGGCATTACGTGAGTCAGGAGAGAAAAGCAGAACAGTTCTTCACAAGTTTTCACGTCCAAATGTGGATGTCATGGTTCCTGAAGAATTCAGGGATTGTTCAGAGTTACATCAGAAAGAGTAATCAAGAATCGCAAGGAATATACTGCCTGCCACTGTGGAAGGACTTTTTAAACTTAAAAGCACCAAAGCACTTCTCATGACTCTGTACTGAGCATATGACATACTAAACATGAAGCTAACTTCCAGAATCTTCCAGAGCAGATTAAATTTCTGTCTCTTCCCCATAACTTCATGAGTAAAGGGACTAGACAGTGTTTTCTCCTCCACTGAGAAATAAGTTCACCTCTGAGAAAAGGTCACCCATGAAAGATTTCAGCCTTAAGGATGAATATTTGGACAATTTGGGATGTACAGAATAGAACAACAAAAGAAAAACATTATTGCAACTCAAAGCACAGACTGGGCTTTCAAACAAGCAAGTTTTGAAGGAGAAATAAATTCTACTCCTACTGCAAATTTTTATTTCCTCACCAAAAATAAGTGACCAGAGGAATTTATTTCCTTGACAAGCCACTCATTTTGGAAAATGATTTTTTTAAATTTCAATAATTTTGTCAAAGACAGATAAACTCCCCTCTTCTAGATAAGCTGCATGTAGTAAAGGAAAACATATCTAAAGTTAGGGGAAATCACATCTTTGGTTGTATTTATTTATAGTATCTATTAGGATAAGGAATTCATGCACAAATGTAAGGCACAAACTATAATAATGGGCAACACTGATTGGGTTTCATTTTAGAATGGATATTAAGCCTGTAGGTAGAATTTTACCCCCATAGAGAATTATAATGAGTTACATTCTTGTGTATTTTGCAGTTTCCTTTAAGAATACACACCACAGACCAGAAAGTCTCTCTCTCAGCCACTGCATCCCAGATTATAGCCTGAAAGTTCACCCTTTATCAGTAAGTACACTGAGCAACCCATACAGCATATAATTTTATTTATTTCCTTACTTAAAACCTTTTTAGACCATTGCAAGTTTACTATCTCCCATTCCAATGCTGCCATTCCATGAAACAAAATCTTCCAGAGCTGGACTAATTCAAGTTGCAGCTTTCACTTGAACAGTAAGCATACACAGATATCTGTGTACACTTCCATTATATACACATATTCAATTTCACTGCTGGTGGTAAATAAACCTCAAGTTAATTATACAGATTAAAACCAAACATGCTTGAAAACTTTCTCTGCTCAGACCTTTTCAGGAATGATCTGTAGAAGAAACAGCAGGACAAAAAAAGGTTAAATATTTGCCATTTCAATGTGCATTTTAAATATTCCATTTGTAGCATTATTTGCACTGAGAAGTGCTAACCCACTTTGTTCACATGAAAATTTAGTGGTAATTTTTGCAGACACTTACATGAGCCCCTAGCTATCCCACACTGTGCTACGTTTGACATTACTTTGATTTCACTGGCTTTTGGGCAACCTGAACCAGAGAAGACTGTAAAAATACAGCTCTGCTAACATTTAGATTTAAAGATACAGTAAAATAAAGCAATTCATTGTAAATGTCTATTGGAAAGACTATAAAAACCTGCTAGTTAAAAGAATTCTGAGAAGCAGCATTATTGTTTTTATCTAACAACAGGAACAACAAAAGGATGACTTCAGAAGTCTCTAAGGTGCAAATTCATTTTGAAGACACCTGGATAAGCAGTCTCCAAAGTGTTTCACGTTAGGAAAAGGAAAACCACTCCAAATACACAGAGGCCAAATTTATAAGCAGTCAAGGCTCACAATGCTTTCATATCATTTGTTGCATAGAAGGAAGCAGGACCCACATGTGTAAGCCAGCAATGCCACTACATTACACCTGCTCCTCCAAAGACAAACCTCACAAGCAGCCTTCTGAGCTACTGAACTTCTGAACTTCTTTTGATTAAGAGACATAAATTCATATACTTGGCTCCTGAAGCTGGAAGTCCCTGATTCAGTCCTCAATACTGGTCTAAATAAATAATCTGCTCTTTGTTAAAGATGGGTGATTGTATTTGCTACTGACAGATAAGGGGAATTTTGCACCTTTTCCATCAGCTGAGCCTACAGAAAGACAAGAAAGCTGCAATTCAACACTGCTAAACAGCAACTCGGAACAAGGAGACATCTTCAAGAAGAGGGGGAAGAAAAAGAAAAGCAAAAAAAAATAAAACCAAACAAAACCCAGAGCTGTGCTAAGGGACAGCTTCAATATGAGATCTGAGAACCAACCGTAGAGCTCTCTGGCCACACTATCCCCAAGGCTCAGGTTATTGCTTCCTTTCCCCTTCTACCTCTTCATTACCGGTCTCTCAGGAAAGCAAACTCATCGCCTCACCTCTGTTCTTTCCAGGTGCCACTCAGTCCATACTGAGGCCATACTGGCTGTATCACATTGTCTGTCCTGCTGTACCCTGAAACCCAAAAGCCAAGTGCAGATCCCAGCATGTCTATGCCTTCTGAGAAGAACCAGCTGCCTCTTCTCTCCAGGAGAGGCAGTTTCCTCTCTTCTTTGTGGTTAAAGCATTTTAACAGACTTGAACACACAAGGTCTACTGTCTACCTCGTACTTGTTCAAGGGGTAGGCAAAATCTGAGATCCTTAGTAGAATCTTTAGGCTGCATACCTGGAACAAATAGGCAAGAGTACATGACAGTAGTCCATGCAATTCATTCACAGCAGATCATGAAAAACATCTCTCACGTTCACAACGTGGCCTGCTAGGCATAGAAATGGGAAGAGAGCTGGATTATTATCCTTTTACAGAAGCCACTGATGAACTGTAAATGCAGGGATAATATGATTCCATCCTGTTAACAGTGGTCCTTCAGACCTATAATCCTCTAATAGTCATGAAATGTTACATAACTGAGCTTTGGAAGATTAGAATTATATTTTCATAGAAAAGAAAATTAACTTTCAACGCGGAAGTTTTTTTGGTCCACTGCCTTTCAACAAAGTATTCCTGAATACTGTTAAAAAAAAGTAAGAAACTACTAGAAATATTTGAACGTGCTCCTTCAGTGTATTAAGGGATCAAACAAAGTGAGATTCCTTTACTATCACTCTTACCTTGAATAGCATACTCTCCAAGATCACCGAAACGTTTTGCTGCGCAGGCAAACGGCGCCATACAGTGCTCTGCATTAAAGCCTCTGCTCAGCCTTTCTTCCTCAGCCACACTTCCCAGGGAATCCAGGGAGGCTACTCATAGCAGGACTGCTGAAGAGACCCACAAGTAGTGATGCCTTCGGAACAGGATATTTCTGCCTGCCAACAGGCTGTGATCTGGCATGAAGTCCTCGCTCCACTGAAACCAAGAGGATTCTGCCCCTGGAGGTCTACATTTCACCCTTTCTGCTTGGTGCTCTTGTGCACCCAAAGTGCTACAGTACTGCTCTTTACGAGAGGGATAGCAAACTGGCAGGGCAGAGACTCTATTTGGTCTACATGTCTTCACTGCTTTCATGTACGCTGCAGATTACTAGAACACAATTCTATGCATGTCATCATAGCAGGAGCCAAGAAGTAAAAGTAGTTCAGCCTATCAGAGATTTTTAGGTCAACTGCAGTGCCATCCCAACATGGCAGCCCCTAGGGGATTGGCTTCACCAAACCACATAAACAAAGGTGGTTCCTGATCGATTGGAAGTCAGTTACCCCTGTTTCTAATATGCTGCAAGCATGGTAAGGCCATGAAGAGACATGTAGGTCAAATTAAGTGCTTTGATGGAAACTCTCAGAAAGAAAAAATATGGATGCTTTTGTTCAAAACAGTGGACAATATGGAGATGGTTAACAAACCACTGAGCAAATAAAATGGATAAAAATAGATATAATTATCCTAACAGTCATAATGACTGCACATACACATGGAATTCAATTTCCTGAGCATCCCTGCAACACACCTATCTAGAAATGATGTTTCTGAAATGCTTTTGTACTTTATATATTGCACTGTATCAGGTATATCACGTAGGTCAAACAGGTCACATATAAGTCTAAACCAACAAGAATAACCATAATATGTTGTCACAGTAATATCAACTATTCTTAGCATATTCATACCTCTACAGGTTGCACTCCAGTTTATTAACTGCTCCATTTACTAAAGTCCCTCTATTTCATATGCAAGAAGAGACTTTTTTCACCATAGTGCCTCATAATATAGCTTGATTTTAAGACAAGTAATACTTGTGCACTCATTATTAACTGGGTTTATAATTATATATAACTAATGCAGATTAAACTCATCTGTTGTACTGCAGTGCATTTTTATTACTGTAGTAACATCTAAAGGACCACGTTCCAACCAAAGGTCCATTTTAAGACCACAAATCATTTGGGGGAATTTTCTCTTTTTGTGGGAAGGATATTCAATACAGAATCAGAGACAAACGTTCAGCTGTACTGTTCTATTGTTACTAA
This sequence comes from Chloroceryle amazona, assembly GCA_027560015.1. Taxonomy (NCBI): domain Eukaryota; kingdom Metazoa; phylum Chordata; class Aves; order Coraciiformes; family Cerylidae; genus Chloroceryle; species Chloroceryle amazona. Next base: position 15,467 of record JANHFX010022243.1, read on the forward strand.
CTTGCCTTCCAGAGAAGAAACACATAATTTAGCTCCTTCCCCATGTAGCTTTACAGCTCCAAACAAAGAAGTTGGTATCCTGGGAAAAAAGCCCACAACTGTGGTAAAGAACAACAGCAGGTACTTGTCATAGTTTATGAACTTTAAAAGAAAAAAAGCAAAAAGCAAACAAAACCCCAAAACCTACAAGCACTACATACCACAAACTAGTGCTACAATAAATTACTTTAATTTTAGCAGTAAAAAATTCTAACAGTACCACTGAATTTCTGTCACTAGTCTTCTATCCTTTCACTTGTTAGAAGCAAATCTAGCAACCCTAACAAACATAACCTCTATTTACTCAACCTAACCAACTCTCAGCCCGTGGTTTTCTTTGTCAGAATAAATACAGAATCGGTCTGAAGACTTAGTTAGCAAAGAGAGAATTTTCTCAGAATTGTCACTCTTTGCTTGCACGTGGACTGACACTACTGATGTCCTGCTTCCTTACGAATCTTACAGAAGCTCATTAAGACAAGATAATCAAGATATTTTGATGGGTCTTCAGAGGTAAGATCACTGGAAGACCCTGCAGCAGTGTTCAAATACTAAGGTGACAGGTGTACAGGAACATAGACAGTGTATTTTGTTTCATTTGTTTCACTCACCAGAAGTTTAGCATGGCACATACAAGGCTAGACAGCAGGGATATCTTCTGTGTCACTATTACTTGTTTCCAGAAGTACTATGGACAATTAAATGCAATTTTGCAGTGCATTTCCAGAAACTTGCTCACATTACCCTCTAAAAACCATTTTGAAAATCTGCTGGTTTCTTCTACTGTTAATCTTTATAAAAAGAAAATGTTGAAAATGAAAGCACAAAATGTTACATTCCAAAATTTTCTGATATGGACTTGAATTTGTATTCTAACAGAATAGGTCTAGAACCCCAATGTACATTGTGAACCTCACTGCCACAGAACATTGCTACCTGTGGAACCCGTTTCAATCTCCAGGTTAAGAATATTTTTGATCAGTCAGCATGGCTGTTAGCATTTACATTTTACTACTGTCAATCTATTATTTATTACATATTTAAGTGCTGCAATCTACATTCTTTCTGTTATCCTTTGTTTCCAAGCAGATATATCAAGAAAGATCACTAGGTGACACATAAGGTCATATCTGCTGTTCAATGCATGACATAACGAAAAATACAGAGCATGAATGAAAACTAGAAAGCTGATTTTTTCAGATTACAACATCCCTTTGAATGCTAGAAAGGACTTAGTAAGGTGTCTTATTTTGCACCGTTCAGTAAGTGATTGAGCTGTGCTGAACTAACTTCCAAACTTGCTGTAGGTGCTTAACATTACCTTGGCAACAAATGTCAAAATACAGCAATTCTATCTGGTCAAAACTTCCCTCCCTCTCTCCCTTTGGTTTATTTGGTTTTTTTCCCCCCTTCTTTTTTTCAAAAGTTTCTCAGAGATAAAGTGTTGACACCATTAAAATAATTTTGCTTAAGCTAGTTTCAAAGGAAATGTACTTTGAAAAACAAAATTATTTCCCAGTTTTTTCAAGGTAAACGCAAGGTGTAAAGTTTTAGAAACCTGACTGGTTCCTGGAAGCAATTACACACTATTTAAATGTATTCTTGTTTTGTTTGTCACCATTCTCTGCATACAAATGTACTCAGTGTTCAAACGGCTTTACTGGATTAGGGCCATGAAGACTGATGCTTTTAAGTCTCTGTACTTAGAAGTTTCATTCAACTCAATAGGATTTTTATCCCCTAAAAAATGGCAGACCCAAAGCCATATGGCCTTTTGGCGGGGATTACAGTACCATAGGAACATTGCCTTTCCACTCTCCGAAAGGTGAATTACCATATTAAGGAAATATGCTGTGCCCTAGGGAAATATTTCTGCGCAATACCTCGAGCTGACTCTTTAAAATCACAACTCCTGTTCTTTCCCAAATGCTTCTAAAGCACTGGGCTTCAGTCAGTGGCTGTTAAAATTTTACAGTGTACATATATCATGTCCTTACAATGCTTTCTTTTCCTTGCCTCTGCACCAACAAATTTAGACATATAGATGAAAGTAATTTCCTCTTTTCAAGTAGCCAGTTTAGAGGTCAGCTGTTCCATTACGCTAAGGTGGCTAATGCAAGACTCCAATAAAATTATTCACGTGAGTAATGCTTTAATGAACAAACCATTCACATCCTACAGGCTTCCACATATATCGAGGAAAATAACAGCTCACATTTCTAAGCTATCGGTCTTCTTTCGGTCGTAAATGTGTGTGTATCATTTATAGCCCCCCAGCTTTGTAAAAAACCACCAGTTTACTTCGGTAGCAGCCTTGCCCAATGCACTGTAACCCAGTGGTAATTAGTGACTTCCCTGTTCTCAAGATCTTAATGTACTTCTTTCACTTTTCATTACTGAATTTCTCAGAATGAAGATGAATGTTGATTTGTGTAAACCCCCTGCTGCTCTGTACACCTGCAGGCAGCCCTCCTATCGTCCAGAGCATCTGTTCAGGTTTTACCTTCAACATGAACTGCTTCTTCATATTTTGATTCCCCCTACAACTCCTTAATAAATTCTTTGTAGAGTCAAATGGTGACAAACTGTAAGCCTAGCAATGGCAGATTTTTGCAGCACCTCAGAAATTGCTTCACTTCATCTCCTTAAAACGTAGGGGTTTGTTTATTAGTCCTGTGTTTAAGGCAATTGCAGGCCACTGAAACACCTGAAGATGAAGAGAGGATATAAACTGAAAATAGTGATGCTTGTCATGTAAGATTTATTCTGCCACTGTGTTAATTACTTCCTGAATTTCTTACAATAGCACCATCCCTACAATTAAATTCCCAATAATATATGAACCATTCAAAATATGAACAGAAGATAGTTATAACGTTACATATTTGCACTAAATTCTGCAGACTTTTCTCAGTATTGCAAAAAAATATAAATCACAAAAAGGTCACTTGATCAAAGACTACCCTACACAATTTATTCCAGATGAAAACATGGTTTTCCTAGATAGAAATGCTTCTGTATCTGCATGTATCTTCAATCACAGGAGAAAGGTAACAGTCTAGTTTAGAGATTTGCTATGAAAATACAGTATTTTCTAACCATTCACAAAGAAATACTGTAATCTTAAAAAAAAAAAGCCATCTAGCCAAAAAGCTGAGCAACAAATCAACTACAGTATGAAAAAATCAAGGAGCAGTGTATATTTGTCTAGCATTTATGCAATATCACCAAATCCAATAAGGAAGATCTCAACCCCCTCTGAGCCACGAATGTTTGAATCCCAATTTAAATTAAGAAAAGTGTAGGGTAGGAAGAGAAGGAAACTAGATCTTTTAAAAAACAAGATTTGTGTTTCTGATTCAAAAAATAGCGTATTTCTCCTAGAGAAAGCATTTAGTTTTGATTTTCCTCAGGAGTCAAAATAAAAGAATAAAGCAGTCACATAAAAAATGGGGTTCTTTATGAGCCAGTAATGTATTTTATTAGAACACTTCATGGTTCTGAAGAAAAAGTAGGTATGCTTTTGTTCAAAAGGATGGTCTATTAACCTAATAAAAGCATTAGCCCTTCTGCAACCTGGGCGACTTTTTATCTTCAGCCTGCTACAGCTACAACACAATCACTGGCTTTAAACCTTCATGCGAGGACACAACTTTGTGCTGCAAAGTTTTGTACTTCATGTAGGTTTAACTCACCCAAAGAATAAGAGTCCATATGGTAGAAGTTTTCCTGGGCACACAGATTGGTGTTTTGGAAGAATTCTTTATAAAAAGACAAACAGGGCAGGAAGAGCTGACAAGTTTCAGAAGGTAACATTCTTTTCAAAAGCAAATATTAAGTAATTATTTCATATTTTAATTTATATGTCAGAACATATCCACAAGCACATCTTGTGTTCAGTGCTTCAACTGTTAAGAGAAGTTAACAGGTATAAAACCAAAATTAACATATATTATTTAGGTATTACAAAAATTATTGCTGATGTTCAGTAAATGTTGACTGAATTAGATGACTGGAAAGGTGAAGAGAAGAAAGTCCAATGAGGGAAACATAAACATTTCTTTTAAAGAACACTGTATTCAGCAAGGCATTATCTCACCTGAGATTATTAGTTCTGACTGGAGAACCTAAATTATAATCATAGCCAAAGATAAATATGCTAAATTTAAATAATTTCTTTCCCTTTAAATTATTTCTTTCCCTTGGAAGGGACCTTTCTGCCTGATTAGAGTTAATCAACACTACAGAAATACATCTAACTGATAAAGTGCATGACAGTTGGGGTCAGACATAAGAGAGAAAAGGTACATTTTGGGTTGTTTCTTCATTGTTTGTGTGTTTGAATGTAAAGATTGACAGTGTGTGCACATACACACCATCTGTCTGTCCCTGGTCTCTGTATTCACAGAAAGGTAGAATTCTAACAATGTGCTCAAGCACAGCATTTTACTAAGCCACTGGCCAGCCCGTGGAGTAAAAAGCTTATGGGAAACGGGTGTGATGACTCCTGGAGCTGTCCTAAAGTCCTGACTATAAAGTATTGGTACCTGAAATTTCTGATTTGTTGTTCTAAAAATGGTATTAAAAAAAAAGCACCAGTAAATGATTCTCTGTAGCGTGGAGATGCTGCTGTTCTTGTTCCTAGTGCAGCAGCTGCACTTGTCTCTTCCTGTCATGACAGCATTGCTCTGACTTGCCATGATATCAAAATACAATTTCATATTCTCTATTATGAAAATACCTTTTCCTCTGTGCCACATAAAAATTCTCATCAGTGTCATAATGAATTATAATGTACAGGTAAAACCTGTCAGTTCACAAACTCCTCCAAGTCTTTCCCCTTATCTAGAGAAAGTTTTAACAGTGGGGGCAGCAGAAATTCTCTCTTATGAAAAGTCCATTATTTTCACAAGGTACTTATTAGTACACTGTGAAGAGGTCTCCAAGCACATAGCTCTGAGTTCTACGGTTCTCCCAAGCAAACACCCACACAGATAATTTTTGCTGCAAAGGAGTACAGATATCACACTAGGACACCTGGTGTTTTTGTTTTACTAGCAGTAATTCTTCTGGACAAAGGAGCTGGCACAATGTCTGAACGTCTATCAGAACCCATGGAAAGTGCTGGCTGTTCCCAGGCTGCCTCTCTGCTAAGGCATAGACACAACGCTTCCAAGGAGCTAACGTGAAAGTAAAAACAGCAGTGAGGGGAAACATTTCAGAAAGGGGCATGAAAATAGATGGCCTTCAGCAGTACTTAGGACTCCTCAAAGGTGACCAAAGAATCAGATGCTGTCAGGGAAACAAACTCTTTCCAGAGACATGGGGGAAGCACCAGATGGACATAAAGTCTCTGATCAGGTAGACTGCCTTTCCCTCTCGTGCCAGCCCGATTACGATTGCTGCTTGTCGTGCTATCAAAATGCAATAGAGAGGAGGCAACTGCTGTGAAACAGCATTGGATGTTCCTAGCTAAAAGTTCCCATTCCCACTGCAATGAAGAGCAAGCATTACTGATTGATTTATTTATTTAGAATTTTTCTTATGAGTTACAAAACATAAGCCAGGAGATGGCATTTCTTTTCAGTGAAGCAAATAATTGCTTCCTCTGGTTTTGAAGATAACACTCCTATGCCCCAAAAAGTATGGATTAGACACATTGGAATATAATTCATCTTCTAAGACAACTGCAAAATAATTGCTAAATAAGATTAAAGCCTCTTCCACTCAAGACAACCGTATGTTGGACCGATCACTGATTCTACCAACCTAGTGAACATTAAGTTACTTGGTCTGCCACTGCTGCAAGCTGTAAAAGGAAGTACAAGGTTGTAGGAGAAAGTTTCTTCTTACACAGAGAAAACAGCTTTATGATACTGCCTCCAACAACACCTGAACAACACCAACAATACCATTCTCTTTAGAGAACAGACTTTATGAAGTTTGTGCACTATGTTCTACTTAAATGTACCTTCCACAGAAAGGGGGTTTGAGTATAATTTACACACACGATATGGTTCTAAGGCCACAACCCTTTCAATGTACACTTGGCTGACACTAGTCCTGCCGAAGCACAGTGCCAAAAGGATTCCCTGGGAAGATGTTTATGGAATTGAGGGATCAGAAGCATCCTGGCCTGTATTAACAGAATTGTGGCCAGGAGGTCAAGGGAAGGAAGTATTCCCCTTAACATGGTGCTTGTTAGACCACTGTGTCTTCTTAGAGCACTGTGTCTACTTGGGGCCCTGGGACACAAAGCAATATCCATGAAGGTAAACTAAAAGAATAACCTGTCTGGATCAGACTATACGTACATTTAGTCAAACATCTCGTCCCCGACATCTGAACGGGACGCGGTCAATTACCAATGAATGCACCGCAGTCTTACTGCTCTGGTTGGGGTTTCAGGGGATTTGCTTTAGTAGAACTTGGAAACTTAGAAATATTGGTGTGTGTAACTCGCAGCGTGCCTCATACATAGCTTAATGAACTTCTGATTTGATTTAGGAATAAGCACCACAAGAAGCCCTTTGTCACAAGTCACACGAACAACGGTGATTGTAAGTGAATGGCAAGAAAGAGAACAAGCACTTAACCCAATTAAACACAATTTCCTTTCCTTGCTATCAAGTACATTGCTGCCCAACTAAAAAGTCTAGCTTTAATTTCTTTGTTTTTTGAGTAGATAGGTAGGTTGATCTCTCTTCTAGTCAGCTGACTCGCAGGAGATGAAATAAATACTCTTCTTCTTCCCTAGTTCCCATGGCACTCAGCTGTGCATGAATACTATCCCATCCTGGCCAAAGATCCCTAAACTGTGGGCCCATGAGAATGAGAGCGATAGGGATGAGCAGGAACAGCCAGATGAACAGCAGCCTTGCAGGTCACTGTACCAATGCACTTGTAGCAGACTTGCTTACCACCAACCCACAGACTGCCAAGGTGTGTGGGTGGTCGGTACCCTCATTTCTGCTTGCTCCATGGGTACTGGTTCCTACAGGGAAAGTACCAGCACTCCATGGATACGTGACAGCTCCCTGCATAAATACTTGAAGGTGTCATCCCTAAGGACACTTTTTTTAATTTCATTCCTAGTAACACTCCTTGCAAGACTCCTGTACGATGGGTTAAGGTTTATCTCTGCTTACAGACAAAATTAAAGATTTTATGAGTTGTCTTATTGAGACTACTAAAAGCAGTGATGAAAGGGGAGAGGTAGAACACACTGAAATTATTTTGAATTTTCTTAAAATATTTCTCTTCTGAATCTTCTTTGGAGGACTCCAACAGTGCTCAAATCTTTTTTACATTATTTCCGTTCATATTTTATTTTCAGAATTGCCTTCTTTCCTTCCTCCCCTGACAACTGCTTTAATTTTGCAACTATGTCAGAATCATCTGTCAGTTCTCCCTTAAACTACTAAGGACACTTGGGAACAGAGTACACTGCCTTTCTAGACCATCCTTACTGTGGACAAGAGTGGTGGAGACAAGACTCATGAAATGTGCAGGCAGAGATACACACACTTCTTTAAATCAATCTTCATTTGTTCTAACTTTTTCAAGATTCTTAACAGCTTCTCAGCTAGCTCTTTGCAATTCTAACGAATCATTTTCCAGAGCAACAGAAAAACCTTCCCATTTCTTTTCCAGTAAGCCAAGAAAGTGGCCAAGGCCAGGATGAAGAACTCACGCTTTCAATTCCTAACTCCTTTCCCCAACCTCCTAAGTTCTGTTCTGTACGTACCACAGTAATGAATCTATCCACCCTTCCTGGGATAAAATGCAGTCCACTTCTCCAACAGATACGTCCCACTGAGTACAGAGGGGATATGCTCAAGGGGATCAGGACACTGCTATCTGTCTTTAAAAACAATAAACTGTTTGTAAAATGAGAAAAGAAAAAAAAAAGGAAGGAAGAATAAAAGAAAAAGATAATAAAATACAGGGATAATATTACTCCTCCTATTCTTTCTTCACCTATACTCTCCCCTCTATCAATTTAGCAATAAAACATAATCAGCCTCTCCAAAGTTTTGGTCTGCAATCAAATTTTTGCTCCATGGACTTTAACCCTCCCATTTAGATTCAGATCCTTGATGTACAAAGTACGCTGGCTGTTAGTGTTAGTGACAACATAACCTTTGCCAGGAATCTTACCCAGAGACATACGGTGACATCTGGCACATCTGTTATCTGTCCATAAACTAATAATCAGCAAGGATGTTAAATGTAATGCTGCACACACTGCTCGGGTCCTAAACCAATTTACTGGCCTCCACTAACTTTGCACAAGAGGAGAAATATTGCAGTATTTTCTCAAGATGCACGAGCAAAGACTAACTTAATATTAGCTTACTCTGAATTTATGAAGAAACATGTAATACTTCTCTCTGGTGTCTGTCCTTGCTAGAAGCATGGTATAATATCTGTAACAGTCAGTAAAGAGAATCAGTAACTAAGCAAAACAGCAAGTTATTACTCAAAATATCTATCAAAGTTATTAACACCATCATCTCCAACGACTTCTGCCTCATACTTTCCCTCTGCCCCTTCCTGCAATGGCTTGTGTGTTTGCCAGCAGTTCAGAGAACACAACTAGTGTGTCTACACACTAGAGTACGGGGCAGTAGGCGAGAGCACAACTAGGTTTTCTGCATACAAGAAATTCAGCAGCAGGCTTGCTTAATTGCAGAAGAGACTGGGGAATATCTGTGCTATCCACCACGAAACATAGCTATGACACTCATTCAGAGCTCTAATGATTGTAAAACTCAATTTAAGCTATGCCATACATCTATAATATCACTGAAATGTATGTACAGAGTATATTTTGGAGATAGCATCTGACAGTGAAATGGCTGTTGGGTAAATAAAATTGCTTTCTTTCATGGTTAGCATCTCCTCAATGCAGCAATACAGGAAGATCTGGAAGACAGTAACAAGGCTCTGCCTTCTCCTAGCTTTTCAAAGGTTTTTCAGTCTCTGATTAGAAATCATGTGCAAAACTGCATTATGAATATGCCTCAAACACCTGATTTCTCCATGCTTTTAGTTCCCATTCAACCAGCACTTGCAATAGCTGCTTTATTCTCAAGTCTTTTCTGAACTAACTGTGGCTAAACTCACTGTTCCAAGCCAGATTAAGGACTGATTGTACTATAGCTCGAGCTGAAGGACTCTCCTGATAGTATGACCAAATTGTAACTTTTTATAAGACTTGGGGGTGCTGGGAGAGGAGAAGCTGGACATGAGCAGCCAGCGGGTGCTTGCAGCCCAGAAGGCCAATCCCATCCTGGGCTGCAGCAAAAGAAGTGTGGCCAGCAGATGGAGAGAGGGGAT